>JADBJO010017034.1:24582-29582 GCA_016801955.1 Conus betulinus | reverse complement strand
GTGTGTGTGTGTGTGTGTGTGTGCGTGTGTGTGCGTGTGTGTGTGTGTGTGTGTGTGTGTGTGTGTGTACGTGTGTTTGTACATGTGTGTGTGTGTGTGTGTGTGTGTGTGTGTGTGTGGTGTGTGTGTATGTGTGTGTGTGTGTGTGTGTCACTGTCACTCGGTGGGGATCGTGTTGCTATGTGTCCAAGTGACAATCGGATCCTATTTTCACAGATCTATGTAGACGGCGGAACAGCCGTGTTATATTGAGAAAACCAGTCTGGTGACAGGCTGTATATAGTAGAAGCATGGAGCCATCCCGCTGGGGGGGGGGGGGGGGGGGGGGGGGGGGGGGGGGGGGGGGGGGGGGGGGGGGGGGGGGGGAAGCCAGGGGATCAAATCAGATCAGAGAACAAACTAGAAGAAAAGGTCATTTCAAAGTGAGGTGATTGCAAACAAAAATTGAAACAAATTTTAAAAAGAATTATAAGGAAACAAACAACAGGGACAAACAAATTACAAGACAAAACACGACGCTTTTCGACCTCTCAGGTCGTCTTCAGGCAAGATTAAACATCATTCAAGACAGTAACAGCATAGAGCGAGCAATCTCTTATCTTCTCAAATTACAAAGAACGAGCAGTCACTTATCTTCTCAAATTCGGGCGCCAGACGGCCATTGAATGAAAACGAGGCTATTGGGAAGTGGACAACGGAGGTTAAAATAATAATGATGATATTAATAATAATGATAGCAATAATAATAATGATAATAATAATGATGATAACGGTGTTGATAAAATCTTTTTTTTTTTCAAACATAAAGGAAGAATTACTACAACTTTCGGTGATAATATGAAGATAGTGGTTTTAGTATCAACCCTTCTCCTTTCTCCCCTTGTGTGTGTATAACCACTATTAATCCTACAGCTACTATCGTCACATCATCGCCTCTCTTCGTTTTTTTTAATATTTTATAATCACCATTATCATTATTATTATCACTGCTATCATAATTATCATTATCATTGTTCTTATTTCAACTACCGTTGTCCTCTTCCCAACAGCCTCGTTTTCATTCAATGTTCATCTTAAGCCGAATTTGAGAAGGTAAGTGATTGCTCATTCTTCATTTTCGCTGTCCTGAAGGTCGTTTATCTAGCCTGAAGAAGACCTTAGCGGTCAAAACGCGACATGTTTTGTGTTGTTATTTGTTTGTCTCTGTTGCTTGACAGACTTACTAAAAAAACTCTTTTGAAAATTAAAAGAAAAAGACGAAAGAAAGAAAGAAAGAAAGAAGAAAAAAAAATGAGTGTGACATTGCCAAGGCAGCCATGTACCTGACGTCAGGCTTGGTGATGAGGGAGTAGTAGCAGACGAAGGTTGCCGCGCCAAAGCAGGCAGCACTGATAATGGTGGCCAGGGGAATTAACTGAAATCCACACACACACACACACACACACACACACACACACACAAAAACTTCCAAAAGTTACCGTTCCTTCTGAACAGCTTGATCACAAATGAATAACACAAACTGGCGAAAAGATCAGACCTGTTCTGTCTTTTATGATGAAGTATGTGTAGGTGCTCTCTCAACGTGCATCGTGGACACATATGTGTGCAACTACATTAGTGCGCACGTTCGCATATCTGTAACGTGCACATGTACTCACGTTTGGATGGGATCACATACATGGCATATAGTTATACATACACACTGACTTTTCACTTGACAATCATGTATATAAAATCATCGAAAATTTTCTTTTATCAACTTTACCACAGTCTTGCTTTGGGTTTGTGTGTGTGTGTGTGTGTGTTGTGTGTGTGTGTGCGTGCCAGTGCGTGCGTGCGTGCGTGCGTGCGTGCGTGCGTGTGTGTGTGTGGTTTTGCGATGAATCCATTCAATCATCAATCGTCGTTAAAACCAAGGTCACGATCAACAGCAGCAGGTGGAACATTTTACACTAAATAACACATTTCAAAACATTACTACCTCTCTTTATGCAGAAAGTGTCTTAGACAACTATCTATGCAATTCATTTACTCACTTGCTATATTCAGAGCTAGTCCTACCACTAATAGCATGTTTGTGCCCGCGCGCGCACGCACGCACGCACGCGCGCGTGCGCGCGCGCACACACACACACACACAAACACACACAGAGTATATTACAGACAGACTTACTAACATGTCTACTCTCGACAAAAAGAAACTGTGTGTGTGCCGTGTGTGTGTGTGTGTGCGTGCGCGCATGCGTGTGTGTGTGGATGTGTGTGGTGTGTGTGTGTGTGTGTGTGTGTGTGTGTGTGCTGTGTGTGTTCTGTGTGTGTGTGTGTGTGTGTGTGTGTGTGTGTGTGTGTGTGTGTGTGTGGTGTGTGTTGTGTGTGTGTGTGTGGTGTGTATGTGTGTGTGTGGTGTGTGTGTGCGTGCGTGCGCCCGCGTGCGCGCGTCGTGTTGTGTGTGTTGTGTTTGGTTTTATACATAGACTGTCAAACAAATATGTACCTCTCTCTCTCTCTCTCTCTCTCTCTCTCTCTCTCTGTAATTTAGTACCTTGTGGATTCATTCCAAGAACTGGCCCTCAGGGCACTTGCATCAATTAAGAGGATATCGTTTTATATATTTTTTTTACTTTTCACAAGAAAATGTAGCTTGCTTTGCTCTGTCATGATTTTCTTTGCTTCTTTGGTGGCACATTGGTTGTTGGTTTTTTGAAAAACTCAACAAACATACTACGGTATTGCACACCAGCCTTTTTCTGCGATAGCATTCTTCTTAAAATCGAAAAATCAGAAAAAGCAACATTACTATTTTCCGCGGTCACTCAGGGGAACCAATCACACTTCGAAAATACCGGTATATGAGCAGCAGTTATATGTTAATGAGGTTTCTTTCCCTTCGGATATTGTCTTCCCTTTCGACAATATAAGCTAGCTGAAGACTCATTTTGAGAAGCGGTCGTTGCTCTCCCATTCGCTCTCTAATTAGGAAAAAAAAATTAACAACCATCGCAGATATGAAAAGTTATCTCTCTCTATTTCATCAATCTGAGGACGTATAAGCAAGCTCTGTTTTTAAATTATACCCGTGTGCGTATGTGACCGAGAATCTCCCATCATGTTCGCTAAATCATTCACTCCGTCCGGCCTGAGCTAGAGCTATCGCGGTGCATCACAGCATCTATATAAAATGACCATGGCCAACCAGTGGTTCCTTGGGATTCAATGGGTCGGTGTGTGAAAATGGCGTACCTCAGGGAACTTCTTGAAAGGCGCGAAGTCCGAAACCGAAAGACTTGCTTTGGCTGCTGTCCATGCTGGGAACTTTGGGAATGCTGTTTGATGCACCGAGTCTGGAACATACATACACACTTGCATATGCAGATACATGTACACACATATACTTTAAGATATGAAAAATGACGTTGGAAAATAATCGTGTCTCCACTGATAACGCACAATCGGCTGAGAAAAGAAAAGAAAAAAAAAAAAAAAAGCAATATAGAAAACGTTGAATGGGCAGGGCGGTGGCAGAGTGATGTCGGAATGGGGACTCAGGTAACCCTCCTTCCCCCCACCCACCATCCCCTAGCCTTTCCCACAGATCTATAATTATGAACAGGAAACCAACTGCAACGCAAAAATGCGCTCTTCGTCCCCACTCCCACTTCGCAGACTTCTCAACTTTCTGGTGATGGTCTACAGACACAGACAAAATGGGGTGGGTGGGGTGGTGGGGGGGGGGGGGCCCGTGGGGGGGGGCGGAAGGGTTGGGGGGGGGGGGGGGGGAGCGTGCGAGTAGGATGAGTAGGAGAGAGAGAGAGAGAGACGGAGAGGAGAGGAGATAGAGAGAGGAGAGATATTCGTGAATTTTCGTCGTATGGGAAACTTATCAGCTTATAAGAGTCGAGTCATCAAGACACTGCCAGAGTCAATATATCATCTGTCTAGACTCCTATCGAAAGAAGATCCGATCAATGTGGCCTGTTGTTGGTCGACACTGTCTTCACTGCGTGGCTGGCTGGCTAGCAGTCTCAGTTTGGGTTTTCTTCACTAAACGTCTTCAGCAGGAAACAATCTTCATGTACGTCATACGCACTGGTTTTCTTACGTCACACACTGCGGAAAAAATGACACGACACACTTACAAGAATACAATAGAAAGGAAAATCATGTGGTGCACACAAATCATGATGATGATATATGACCTATGACACTCCCAACTCCCAACTCCAGTCCCCCTCTCCTACCCCCTCCCCCTCCCTCCCTCCCCACCCCTCCCCTCCAACCCCCACCTCCAGACTCTTTCCACTTAATTTTTTCTTCTTTTTACGTGAAGAAAAAATATTTTACTCGATATAAAAACATGACAATCAATGTGTGTGTGTGTGTGTGTGTGTGTGTGTGTGCGTGTGTGTGCTGTGTGTGTGTGTGTGAGAGAGAGTGTGTGGTGTGTGTGTGTGTGTGTGGAGAGAGAGAGAGGAGAGAGAGAGGAGAGAGAGAGAGTGTGTGTGTGTGGGTGTGTAAGGTAGCAGGGGGGGGGAGCGGGGGGGGGGGGGGGGGGGGGGGGGGGGGTGGGGGGGGGGGGGGAGGGGGGGGGGGGGGGGCGGTGTTGCTACAACGCTATAGGCTAAACACTACCGTGCTGAAAACACTGACAAGAAAAAACGGATGTTTCAAGGTAGTAGCTTAATACAGAACCAACCAACAACACAACACACAACACACACACACACACACACACACAACACACACAACTTCCTTTGAAACGCATCATCTTTTTATTCCGTGTCAAACATTAATGTCGGGGACTGGTTTGTGCTATAAAACGTGCCAAACCTTTGCGTTTGTTTCGCACATTTCCCATCGAGCATTATGCTGTTTTGTTATCAAATTCACTTCGATCCTTGACGGAAAAGAAATCCTGTCCGATGGCGAATCATGAGCGATAGTGCCCCTCCTGAGTAGAGAGCGGGACTCTAGCGTGTGAGGAAGAGAGAGAGAGAGAGAGA
>JADBJO010017034.1:15000-18046 GCA_016801955.1 Conus betulinus | reverse complement strand
ACTTTGAGAGAGAGAGAGAAGAGAGAGAGAGAGAGAGAGAAGCTGAGAGAGAGAGAGAGAGGATGAGAGGAGCATGGTTTCAATGACGTCAGGTTTTCTCGGGTCGGTTAACATATCAGCGGGGAGATGGGGGGTAATGTGCGGAGGGAGACATCACTCGAAATTCGGAAATAAACATAAACAACACTTGAGGTATATAGTACGGGTCATGTGACATGGAATCCAGATCGCTGTACATTACTTTGACAACTAAGGGGACAAGCGCAAATGTTTTTTCATGCTGTCCATCATGATTTCTGTATGGTTTCGAATGTCAGTGTTCAAGGGGTGGTCAGACTTTTCCATCAGCTGTTGAAGTTGAAAGTTCCCGCTGCACTTTGCCAATTTCTCTCGATGTTGTTTTCTTGCAAACATTCAAATTTCTCTACAATTGTCGAATGATAGTCCGGAAGCTTTTTGTTTAAAAGTATCAGCTGGGCGGTTGACCCCTGTCACCATATTCATGACCAGAGTGATGCACTGGCGTTGACACACTGTCGGTTTTGTGCTGGAGACTGGACAGAGCGTTGGTCAAACCCCCCCCCCCCCCCCACCCGGTCTTTTTCTGCAACCACATCGATGACACAACGCGACTGCCACCCTCGTGTTCCAGAGTCAGGTCAGTCTGAGGGCACCGTCACTGCCGCTGGGTCCGTGACCCACAACGTGTTCTGCCGAAGCGGTGGGCAGGTCGAGTGGCCTGTGTATTTATCGCTACACATTCAGGACTGTCAGCGGGGTCATTGTCAGGGAATGTGTCAGACGCAGTCATTTTTTCCCGTGTTGTAAATTAAACTGGGGATGTTGGAATAAACAGGCCTGAGGGGATGTAGATACACTTGTCTTTCCGCTGTTCTCTCCAACCTCTGTATTCCTCGGCTCTCTCTCCTATCCCTGGTAACTTGCGACAGTCCACTTTCTCCTATACAGAACAGTGTCCCTGTGTGTCACAGGGGATTGGCAGGCAGTCGTCAGTCGAAGAACAACAGTTTTGTGTTCTCCTTCGATTTTAAAAGATGATAAATACATTTCTCGTAAAACCGTGTTCAGAACACTCTCCCAACGCGATTGAAGCTCAGCAGCTGGCATATCGAAGAGTTATTTCGTAAAACACTCTGTAAATTTACGCTCTCTTTCGAATACCTTCTTGCTATTGCCAAGCAAGGGAAGCTTCCGAGAGAGAGCGAGAGCGAGAGAGAGAGAGAGAGAGAGAGAGAGAAAGAGAGAGCGAGCGCGAGAGAGCAAGAACGAGAGAGAGAGAGAGAGAGAAGAGAGAGAGAGAGAGAGAGACAGACAGACAGACGTACAGACAGACGACAGACCAGACATTCAGAGGGTTTCATTTTGTACCAAACGGTAACGATGACACAAAGCATCAAACGCTTCTTCCCAGATCATGCAGGTGAACGTGTAACATCCATCTGTGTGACAAATCTGTCCTGTCGACCTTTTTGTCGCGCCACATCCTGTGTCCTGGCTCTGCTCTGCTGAGAGAGGAGGAATGCAGCAAGGTGGGTAGAGGTGAGGATGGATTGCGAGGAGGAGGAGGAGGAGGAGGAGGGATGAGGGGTAGCAGACACGGTGCGAATCACAGTATCCAATCAAATGCATCTCAGATGTTAAGGGCGAAAACCGATATTATCCATCGGTTTGACACATCTGTGCGATGATCTTCTCTCGACCCCACCCTATTATTTTCATATTATGTACCGCTTTGTTCCTTCCCCACCTACCACCCCACCCACCCCCCCTCTCGCCTCGCATTACGTCTGAGGTCGCACTCCCCCATCCCCACTGCTGTCACACACAGAGGCGTTTAATCACGTGTAGTGTCAGGTGTCTGCATGTAAAGGTGAGGAGTCCGGTGCATGATAATGGGGGTTTGCTTATGATTTGGTATAGACTTGCGTTATAAAGTCCATAAATACCATGTTTTACATGTATGGACACACACACACACACGCACACACACACACACACGCACATACACACACACACACACACACACTTATATATATATATATATATATATATATATATATATATATATATATATGTGTGTGTGTGTGTGTGCATATGTGCATATGTATAGGACATACATACATACATACATACATACATACCATACACACGTACGTGCACACACACAACACACACAGACACACATACACCCACCCAGCCCCCCCCCCACCCTCCCCCCCACACACACACAGATACCTACACCCCCCAACACACACACACACACACACACACACACACACGCACGCACGCACGCACGCACACACACACGCACAATACACACACTTTTCTCGGCAAGAAGGAATACAGGCTTATGGGTCGTAAAAAAACTGCGGTCTCTAAAGATGCTTGGAAGGAAGCAAGAGGATCCCGAGCCTCGGAGACAGAAAAGAAGTTTGCTCCATGCAGGGGACTCCTGAAAAGAGAAATGACGCGAAATCCGTCTCGCTGTGACAACGGAGGGTATAAAAGTGGTATCTATCAGCTGAGCGGTGCAAAGACTAGGCAGAGATGTGCGGTCTTCCAGAAGACAAATACACACGGACCCCTCCCCCCCCCCCCCCCCCCCCCCCCCCCCTCCCCCCCCACCCCCCCCCCCCCCCCCCCCCCCCCCCCTAAACATAGTAACTTACAAGCAGGAATCGAGTTTGCCCGCAGCATTGATTCATTGGCGGTAGCTTTATTCTTGTCCTCAATGTTTATGTCCTTGTGGAGGGAGGCGGGGGGGGGGGGGGGGGGGGGGGGTAGTTTGGGACACAATCGAGGCAGGTTTCAAGAAACCTAGTCCATAATCTGTGTGGAGAGAGAGCAGCACAGCAGATAAGGATGAACGAATGAAAAGCAAGGCCCAAGGTACAGGCCTGTCGTCATCAGACCATGGCCAAAGCCCCTGCAAGCATTTATCGTGTAGAGTGAAACTTTGCAACGTCAGGTCATTTCCTTTTAGTCTCTCTTTCTCTTATTCTTATTCTTACTGTATCTGTCCGTC
>JADBJO010017034.1:0-5000 GCA_016801955.1 Conus betulinus | reverse complement strand
GGAGAACGCGTGTTAAGAAAGGAGAAAGATAGACAGTTTAGTGTGAAATTATGTAAAAACTATGCCACAGAACTCTCACGTTGTTACAATTTAGACATTTTGAATGATGAAGAGGGCAAGCAGTCTACAGCCATTTGTATGAAATGTTACAAAAAACTCATGGGGCTGAAACACGCTAGCAACCTGTCCGACTTCAAAACTACGATCGAACGTGTTGCACTTGATATTCAGAAAATGTCGGAAATCTGGACAACTTTCGATCCAGAGCTGTCAATCAGTCAGTGCAAAGCGTGCAGTCACTTTGAATCAAAAACTAAAGCCGGTCGTCCCCTAAAACCGAGAGTAGGGGCCGTGAAAAGACCCGCACAACAAACTTGTGGTCCGGCCGACTTGCTAGTTGACGAAAGTGTGTCAACGTCATTCTGTCAGTCTACGTCAACCCCAGTTAAAAAACCCAAAACACTCTGCACACAGACATCACCAATCACACCGAAAACGCCGCAAGTCAGTGATGTAGCTCTATCGCCTTTCCGACATCGGAAAAATAAAATGATCTTTTTAGACTCGGATGATGAGGATATTGATAAACCACTCACTGATGAAGAAGAAAAATTACTGACACGTTTGGGTACGCAGGAAGCTGCGACAGTCAAGTGACCATTTAACAGTTAGGTGCAAAAAAACAAGGGGTCAGCCAATTGTGTTGAAAAGGATCAGACAGCCCCGTAAATCTTCTGCTTTGGCATCATCTCCTCTGAGAAAGAAAAGATCTCACATGATACAGAAGATCAGAATGAATATTTCAGGAAGCAGTAGAGAGGATGTGATCAAACAACATGGATCAGAAATCAGAAGAACTGCTCGCACCCACAGACAAAAGATTCTTGATGCTGCTGGATGTGGCCCTGTGAGAGTGACCAAAAAGCAAGGGTCTGCACTAAGAACTAGTCTGGGGTTAAGCTGGACAAAGTACAGACAGCAAAAGAGATTTCTCAGAAGTATAGGATTAAAATTTGACTGTGAAAAGAAAGAAAGACAACAACAGAAAGAAGCTATGTTTGGAGAAATTGAAATAGTACAGAGAAAACTCATTTGTGTTGATGAGAATGGCGGACAAAAAGAAGAAGATAAAACAATAGGAGAAATCAAAGACATTCCAAAGCTGGTAGAAAACCTGTTGCAGCAGTATGACAGAGAGAACAAGCTGACATGGCATGACAATACAATCCCACAGGATGAGATCTGGGTAAAGATAGGAGGGGACCATGGGGGTGGTACATTTAAACTGATGCTTCAGATTGCTAATCTCCACAATCCAAACTCCAAACACAACACTTGTCTCCTGGCCATTGTAGACTGCAAGGACAACCCAGAGAATTTGAAGAGAATCATGGATCCTTTCAAAGAACAGCTTGCAGCACTGAAGTCCATGACATGGAGAAACAAGACAATCAAACTGTTTTTGTTTGGGGATTATGATTTTCTGCTCAAGCTGTATGGTCTGTCAGGTGCTCAGGGAACACCCCTGTCTATACTGCACAGCATCAAAAAGCCAAATACACACCCACCTCACTGTAATGAAGGAACATCACTCAGCGCAGTTTGCAGGGCATCAGGAGAGATTACAAAAAAAATACAAAAAATTCCAAAGAAAAATTGCCAAGCTGCACAATAATGTCATCAGAAAGCCTATCATTGACATTACACTCCACCATGTGGCACCTCCCTATCTGCATATTCTTCTGGGAGTGGTAAAAAAGCACCATGACCTACTGGAAGGTGAGTGTCATGCTCTAGATAAGGAAATTGCAGAATCCTTTGCAACTGAGGAGGAAACAGGTAGAGACAAAGTCAGCCTTTTCTGACTTTGTTGACAAACTGAAAGAAAATTGAAACTTTAGAAGTAGAGAAAGGGCAACTAGAATCAAGAGTAGTGTTTAATGAGCCTGAAGATGACAGCACACCCCTGAGTGTTTTCCAGCAAGAACAACAACAAGAACTGATGGAGCAGGTACATGAGAAAGAAGATGAAATAGAGGACAGGAAAGCACAGATTGATCTTCCACGCTTGTCTGGTCCTGTCACACAGCATTTAGATGTTGCCCTGCATCAGAAAAAAATCCACAAGCAGGCCTATCATGGCAAGTCATTCATAGGCAACCACTGCAACACAATATTTGAAGCCAGAGACAATTACACATTTATGTGAAAGTGTTGTCAGCAAAACAGCTGAGCTGACTCAAGACAAGGCTATCCTTCTCAGAGCTAGGAATATATCTAACAAATTCAAAATGCTGAATACACTATTCTCACACATCCACAAAAAATCTCACATCAAAAACCCATGACTGGGAGTGACATTGACACACTGGATAGTGATATCAAAGAATACATGTCTTTCTTTAGAAGAGAATTCCCCCAGTCTCGCATCATCCCAAAGCAGCATATCTTGGAAAACCATTGTGTTCCTTTCATCCGTCTCCATCATTTTGGACTGGCTCTGCATGGGAACAAGGGGGTGAGGAAACACATGCAGTTATCAATCTGCTGAAGAGAAGGGTGTGGGGTCTAAAAACAGAGCAGGAGAAATTGCGTGTCATGATGTCAGAGCACATGGCTATTGTGTCCCCACTTCTTCAAGGTCTGATGCCACTGGCCCGGCAGAAGCAGTGTAAAGTTAATAAACAGTAATAATGCTCCTGTTCACTGTACATGCACTCAGACAGTGTGTGTGTGTGTGTGTGTGTGTGTGTGTGTGTGTGTGTGTGTGTGTGTGTGTGTGTGTGCACACGCGCCCGTCCCACCGGCTCCCAGTGTTTTTACATATTCATAAACATGACTATGTTTGTATTTACAAAATATGAATTCACATCTGCTAAAGATTTTTAGGGTGCATATCACCAAATTATTTAATATCTTATTGTCAACTGATCATGAACTGTTGATCTGGAGCGAGAGAAGAACACATACACTTCTACAGATTAGGCAACACAAGCAGCAAAGGGTGACCTTGTTAAAAGAGACAAGTGCACAGAACTTGTGCCAAATTAATGTGTGATAAGTGGACAATTGTGGCATGGCAGTATGATGAAGTTGTGCATGGCTTTGGACAACATGAAGGAATCCCAAATGTGAGTATTAGCATGGTGGTGTGTGTGTGTGTGTGTGTGTGTGTGTGTGTGTGTGTGTGTGTGTATAGAAATGAAGCATGCTACATGCACATCATGGAAAAAGGCATGCTACAGGCAAATCATGTTTTTGGCTAAGGAATGCCAGGATGAAGGATGATGGAATCCCAAATGTGAGTATTAGCATGGTGTGTGTGTGTGTGTGTGTGTGTGTGTGTGTGTGTGTGTGTGTGTGTGGTGTGTGTGTGTATAGAAATGAAGCTGCTACATGCACATCATGTAAAAAGGCATGCTACAGGCAAATCATGTTTTTGGCTAAGGAATGCCAGGGTGAAGGATGAAGGAATCCCAAATGTGAGTATTAGCATGGTGTGTGTGTGTGTGTGTGTGTGTGTGTGTGTGTGTGTGTGTGTGTGTGTGACTCTGTGTGTGTGTGTGTGTGTGTGTGTGTGTGTGTGTGTGTGAGAGAGAGAGAGAGAGAGAGAGAGAGAGAGAGAGAGAGAGAGAGAGACTCTGTGTGTGTGTGTGTGTGTGTGTGTGTGTGTGTGTGTGTGTGTGTGTGTGTGTGTACACAAATACTATAAATATGTTTCTGTTTCTTCAACTTGCATATGCTTTAATCTGTGTGCATGCAAATCCTTTTACATTTCTTCTGTTGTGTTTCTCTCTCTCTCTCTCTCTCTCTCTCTCTCTCTCTCTCTCTCTCTCTCTCTCTGTATGTGTATGTATGTATGTATGTGTGTGTGTGTGTGTGTGTGTGTGTGTGTGTGTGTGTGTGTGTGTGTGTTTGTATGTGTGTGTGTGTGTGTGTGTGTGTGTGTGTGTGTGTGTGTGTGTGTGTGTGTGTGTGTGTGTGTGTGTTTTATTGCAAGGTTTGTACCACAATGCATGTTACATGCACATCAAATATTTGACTGCTGACCACTGTATCAGTGGTAGAAATGAAGCATGCTACATGCACATCATGTGTAAAAGGCATGCTACAGGCAAATCATGTTTTTGGCTAAGGAATGCCAGGATACAGTTCCTGAGAGAGCAGAACTGAAACAGTGAGTATTGCATGTTTATTTATGGGTGCCTTTGTTCCATTTGGGAACTATTTGTGTGTGTGTGTGTGTGTGTGTGTGTGTGTGTGTGTGTGTGTGTGTGTGTGTGTGTGTGTGTGTGTGTGCGCGTGCGCGCGCGTGTGTGTGTGTCACTGTGGTGTGTGTGTGTGTGTGTGTGTGTGTGTGTGTGTGTGTGTGTGTGATGCTTTCTTTCTAGTAAGAGAGTGTTTATATTTTAGTTTTCTTTTAAATGCATTAAAGACAAGTAAATGAAAGTGCATTTTTTTTCCTGAGTTACATCTGCCAGCCATTAAACCCCACTCTTCTCTCTCCTCTCACACAATATCATATGCCGGGACATCTCACCTACCCCCCCCCCCCCCCCCCCCACACACACACACACACACACACACACACACACACACACACACCCTCCCCCTTCATTTCCGCGCTTTCCGTTCTTGCACAGAATATATAGCTAGCTGTGAGGCTAAACCTCAGGTTCCCATGTGTGTATCTGGACACTGTTGTGCGTGCAGCGAGCTCTGGGTTTCAATTTCGAGGGCCAGGGTCACCCAGCGAACTCTGCAGCTGGTTCACTGATCTTAAGCAGTGCGGGATACCGGATACCGACGCGTGTGTGAGCTAGCTGGACATGTGTTATCTATACGGCACATACTGGTGTGTCTTCGCAGAAGAGGGCACAGGCACTGTGTGTTCCATAGGTCAGCTGGGCTGGCTTGGAAGATGCCACATAATTTTCTTATGCGCACAGCTTACTCACCGTCTCCGATCTTTTGAAAAAGCAGGAATGCGTTCACATGTT
>JADBJO010017033.1:0-67008 GCA_016801955.1 Conus betulinus | reverse complement strand
GTTCCACCGTGCAAGCATCTACCTCCCTAGTTTTTTCCCACCCCGGGCCGATGTCACACGGGAGTCAGGAAAAGCCCATTTCGCGCTGAACGAAGCATGTAGCACGTGTGTCGTGCGTTTCCTGTCTTTGTGAAACAAGCATACTCGCTGTTTTTAGAGTAGGCTTCTTTGAAACATGAATCTTGCCCGGAAACTGTGTAGGTTGACAGAAGCCTTCACTGCCAATTCTTCGTTTCTTTTCAGCTTGATTTTGCCGTTTATGTTCGTTCGTTCGTTTGTTTTTTTACATCAGCCGATGTTTCTTTTCCAAGACAGCTGTTATCACACTTGATTTCCAAAGTCACTGGTCTCGCTGGAACGAGCTGCCAGCTTTGATTGCAGCCTTGATTTTCAGGCCACGCTGATGTCACGTACCAGGCTGATAACGCTTCCTGGTACCATCAACTGAATACTGATTATATCCCGTCTGTGAGGGCCAAAATGTTGCCATGTGAAGTGTCAAGCCAAGGGTCAGTGACGGCATTGACAGGCATGTGTGTTCCTGCCTTCCAGGTCTGGACTGGCCAAGCTGACGGTGGCAATGTAAGGCTGGATTCGCTGTTACCTCACTGAGCTTTTCCAGTTGGAACGGGTCAGCTCCATACTTCCTCTGCTTGCAGAAGGTGTGTGTGTGTGTGTGTGTGTGTGTGTGTGTGTGTGTGTGTGTGTGTGTGTGTGTGTGTGTGTGTGCGCGTGCGTGCGTGCGTGTGTGCGTGTGTGCGTGTGTGTGTGTGCATGTATGTGTGTGTATGGCGGGGGGGGGGGGGGGGGGGGGGGGAGGGGGGATGGGGGGGGTGTGTGTGCGCGCGCTCTTGGTCTTGTGGTCTTTTAATTGTGGTATGGGAAAGATTTGTTTGTGTAACCTCTCCTAGAACAAAAGCTTACTTCCGTACTGGGCGGGGGAGTAACAAGCAGGGGTAATATCCAGCAGGGGTAATATTCAGAGCAGGAGTAATATTGAGCAGGGGTAATATTGAGCAGGGGTAATATCCAGCAGGGGGTAATATCGAGCGGGGGTAATGTCGAGCGGGGTAATGTCGAGCAGAGGTAATGTCGAGCAGGGGTAATGTCGAGCAGGGGTAATGCTGAGCAGGGGGGGTAATACGAGCAGGGGTAATATCGAGCAGGGGTAATTACGAGCAGGGGTAATATCGAGCAGGGGTAATATCGAGCAGGGGTAATGTCGAACAGGGGTAATACCGAGCAGGGGTAATACCGAGCAGGGGTAATACGAGCAGGGGGTAAATATCGAGCAGGGCTAATACCGAGCAGGGTAATATCGAGCAGGGTAATATCGAGCAGGGGTATACCGAGCAGGGGTAATGTCGAGCAGGGGTAATGTCGAGCAGGGGTAATACCGAGCAGGGGTAATGTCGAGCAGGGGTAATAGCAAGCAGGGGTAATGTCGAGCAGGGGTAATATCGAAACATTGAGCAGGTGGAATATCAGACAGGGTGGAGTATAGAGCAGCGACAAGCAAGTGTCGTAGGGGAGGGGAGGGGGGTATTGAGCAGGAGGAGTATTGAATCACTCCCGTCTGCTACAGACTGTAAAAAGAGGGGGCCACCGTGTTGCACTTGGTCACACAGCAGCATCTGCAGACCCCCCCCCCCCCCCAAGACCCCCTCCCCTTCACACACACACACACACACACAAGGCCCAATGCAGGAATGCATGGACACACAAAACACACAAAAGAAAAAAAATGCAAAAATGCGAACGAACAACAAAAAAAAAAAACGAAGAAAACAAAACAAAAGAACAAAACAAAACTCCTACTTACAGATCCGAGATAAGTAATAACTCACGTTCAGTGACATCAGCAGCCAGCAGGCATTACGCTGTTGCCCAGTGTTTGAACATGGAGAGGGTGCTGGCAGTTCTAGAGGACATGTTCGGCATGTGTGGGATACTGCCAGCTTTTGGTTTGACTGTCGACACACGTCAGTGTATACAGCATTGTGGGCTACAGCCAGCTTTTGGTTTGACTGTCGACACACGTCAATGTATACAGCATTGTGGGCTACAGCCAGCTTTTGGTTTGACTGTCGACACACGTCAATGTATACAGCATTGTGGGCAACAGCCAGCTTTTGGTTTGACTGTCGACACACGTCAATGTATACAGCATTGTGGGCTACAGCCAGCTTTTGGTTTGACTGTCGACACACGTCAATGTATACAGCATTGTGGGCTACAGCCAGCTTTTGGTTTGACTGTCGACATACGTCAATGTATACGGCATTGTGGGCTACAGCCAGCTTTTGGTTTGACTGTCGGTGTATACGCAGAGTTAACTTCTCCATACTGTCACCCGTCCATCTTACACACATGCGCACACACACACACACACACACTTCGCGCGCACACACACACACACACACACACACACACACACACACACACACACACACACACACCACACACACACCACACACACACACACACCCCCCCCCCCCCCCCACCCCTGCGCACACACACACACACACACACACACACACACACAACAAGCATAGGCGCGCACACCTTTTTTCTGTCCCATCTCTGCTCCTCTTATATCCCAGCCCTGCCCCCTCCTTTCCCTGTGAAGTTGTTATTATTTACATTGTGACTGAAGTCTTGTCCACTCGCTATTTGGTTCTGCCCCCTCCTTTCCCTGTGAAGTTGTTATTATTTACATTGTGACTGAAGTCTTGTCCACTCGCTATTGGTTCTGCCCCCCTCCTTTCCCTGTGAAGTGTTATTATTTACATTGTGACTGACTGAAGTCTTGTCCACTCGCTATTTGGTTCTGCCCCCTCCCTTTCCCTGTGAAGTGTTATTATTTACATTGTGACTGAACTCTTGTCCACTCGCTATTTGGTTCTGTCCCCGTCCTTTCCCTGTGAAATTGTTATTATTACATTGTGACTGATCTCTTGTCCTGACTCTTGTCCACTCGCCATTTGGTTCTATCCCCGTTCTTGTCCTAAGTGAACAAGGCTGATTGGTGTAGGCCAACTGTTGTGCTCAGCTTGTTCATTGTCCTAAGTCAACAAGGCTGATTGGTGTAGGCCTTACTGTTGTGCTCAGCTTGTTCATTGTCCTAAGTGAACAAGGCTGATTGGTGTAGGCCTACTGTTGTGCTCAGCTTGTTCATTGTCCTAAGTGAACAAGGCTAATTGGTGGTGTAGGCCTTACTGTTGTGCTCAGCTTGTTCATTCTCCTAAGTGAACAAGGCTGATTGGTGTAGGCCTACTTTTGTGCTCAGCTTGTTCATTGTCCTAAATGAACAAGGCTGATTGGTGTAGGCCTACTGTTGTGCTCAGCTTGTTCATTTGGCGGCGCAGGACCACTACATTTATTTTGATATCATTCCATTTTAAATGACATGAAATACTTCATCACGGCTGTGTGTTGTCTGCTTCATCTCTGCCATATTCATCATTAATTTTTAATCCTATCTTTTAATTCTGTGGATCAGTGTCGATTAGGGTGGATTGGGGAAGGGAAAGGGGGCACGATTCATGCCAGAACATTTGGCAGAAATCAGACCCACTTTCAATTTTAAAAGTATACAAATCCCACCTTTGTTTTGATTAGTTTGAATTCTACGCCATTCGTTTCAAAACCTGACATTGTCTAGGTCTTTCCCGAACTTAGTTTGCATTCTGTAAGTTGGCATCTGCTTCATTTGTTTTATTCTGTAAGTGGGCATCTGCTTCGTTTTTGTTTCATTCTGTAAGTTGGTATCTGCTTCATTTGTTTCATTCTATAAGTTGGCATCTGCTTCATTTGTTTCATTCTGTAAGTTGGCATCTGCTTCATTTGTTTGCATTCTGTAAGTTGGCATCTGCTTCATTTGTTTCATTCTGTAAGTTGGCATCTGCTTCATTTGTTTCTTTCTGTAAGTTGGTATCTGCTTCATTTGTTACAAAGCATTAACAACAAATGCCCCACTTCCAGTGTTAAAACTGCCAGTGTCCTCATACTCTGTGTGTGTGTTGACTAATTTAGAATCTGCATCGCTTGATTCAAAATTGTAAAATAAACAACTGAAAACAGAAGACAGCATTAACAAAACAAAAAACCAACCTACAAACCCAACGACAAAAACAACACCGCTCCACCTACTGTTTTTAACCTAAACAGTGTGGAAGTGTGTCCTTCTTCTGCAACTTTGTTTTGATTGATTGAATGAGAGTCTCCAGAATTTGTTTCAGAACCACAACACAGTGCTCCACCGCCCAATTTAGAAATGTGCTGTCCTCCTTTCTCCTCACTCCCCTACCTCCACCCCCTTCCTATTTGTTTGTTGGGGGAGGAGGCGACTTCTGTCTTGCTTGTTGCGTTGCTGTGTTGTTTTAATCACTTGATATAATCTTTTAAACATCGACTTTAAAGCAAACCGCTTTTTCCCGATCAAGCCTGGGAACTATCCTTGCACTCTGCAAGAGAGTGGAGAGAAGAGGGGCTGGAGGGATGAGGATGGGGGAGAGGGGGGGGGGGGGGGGGGGGGGGGGGGGGGGGGGGCTTTCCCTAGCTATTAGGCCCTACCATGGGTTAGAAAGAAAAACAAAACATTTTCCATTTGAATGTATTTTATATGAGCAAAATTCACCGGAAAATACGTATCAAAATACGATTTGAAATGGTTGATTTTGGTTTTGACTCGTGATTGTTTGGTTTCGTGCGAATATTAGGTTTCTAACGATAATGTTGATGATAAATACGTATTGTAAATTTCCTCTCAGCATCTTGTATCCTTTTACATACACTTTTAAACGGTCAGATTCCTCAATAATTTGTATTTGATTCCTTATCGTTAAAAAAAAAAAGTGATTGGCAGTTAACGACGAATTGCAGGTTCGTGCGTGTGTACCAGCTTTCAGATTTTGATTTCTGAACTTGTGTCAGATTTGGTTTCACGTGATTTTCATCTTTCTAAAAATGATTGAAAAAAAAATTACAGAAGAGACACAATCAAGTGTTTACCGACCTGGGATTTATGAATATTTAACCAGTCAAGCTTATTCAGTTCAGCTCACTCAAAGAAAGAAATTCCTCAACTGAATGATTCCTTCGTATAGAAAACTAGCAGTTGATGATGAATAAACTTTGTGAACTGTTCCTCCCAGCATCTGATACATCATGTAGTTTATGGCTGAAAAATATGATAAAATAGAACTTGACGTCCCAACACAATATTCCTATCAGTCTGTTTTGACTAACATGGTTTATTTTCTCATAATTCATATCATGCATTTTTTTTTTTACCTCAGCCAGTGAAAATCAATGTATGTTTTGAGACTAAGATTATGACTCGGTCACCGTAGGACTGTGAGACATTCAATGATGTTATGATGATGCCGTTGTTGTGATACCCAGGCTATTCCGGGCATACCACTACCAGGGTTAACAAATATATGCGCACGCGCGGGGCGCCCGTGCGCAGGCGCACGCACACGCACACATACACGCACACGCACACCATGTTTCATCTGAATGTATTTCATGTTAACAAAAACGTTTAGCAGCAGATATATTTTGGCTTCTCGGTTATTGACAGCTTTGCTTTCACGTGAATGTTATTTTTCCAATAATGATAGCAAAACCAAATTCAGATAAGATTCTTTCACACATTAACCGGCTGAGGGATTTCAGTTGTTATATCATATAATTGACGTCCGAGCACACCGGTACACCTTTAAGATCGTTAACAACGAATTGCTAAAGGTTCATGCATGCGTGCGTGAGTGTGAACAAAGGAAAAATCGCTCTTTGATACACACGACTTGGTATAACTGCATTCATCGATTGGTTCCGTTAGGATTGTAAAGGTTATTTCTCCTAGATCAGTTACCTAACATGGTCCAAACAATGATGTTGGATATAGCCTAATTTAAAGGGTTTTTATTTCTCTCTCTTTTCCCCTCGAACTAAATAGAGAAAACACTTTCAGATAAAAATATTATATATCAATGTACGGCCGGGCTACGATTGGCTGAACCTTTGACCCATGAATACATAATTCTGTACTGTCTTCCTGTTTACTGTTCGCCTACGAGCAGCCGACGTCGGTTGCATCTGACCAGTGTTTCCACTTTCAAAAGCTACAAGGAGCGTCTAACCCATTAATAAAGGTGCTTTTAAATTTTCATCTTAAACCGTTAGCGCAAATGTGTTTTGCCATTGATGTAGCAAACTCCGGGCAGTGAGCAGTCTTCCAATAGCTGTACATTGTCTTGTGGGGTGGGGTGTTCGGGCGACACAATGCATGCTTAATTATTGGGTGTCAAAAGAAACAGCTGTCGGATCACATGCACCCTTATAAGCATTTTTCTGAGCATATGTTCTCTGAAAGGAAGTGGTGGTCTATTTCATACACATTCTCACATCCCTTTCGGCCCTACTTTGATCTGGACAGAGTGCAAATCCACCCAAAATTTAATGGAAAAATGTCTAGGTAAACATAAACAAAAAATAGTGATTGTCTTCCTTTTTTTTTTTTATATAAATATACCTTGTCAGCATGCTTAGTTTTATGGGCTGAGTTTTTGTGCACTGACCACACACACACACACACACACACACACACACCTCACAAACTGTTTTTGCACATTTCACCAAATCACCAAATTTATTTCAGTGAGCATGTAAACTGGCACAAAACAAAACAAATTGTTAGCCAATAGCATGAATCTTCCTCTTCCACGTATACATATAACACTTTCAACAGAATAGCCTGCCCCTTTCTAGGAAGCCTGCAGTTTTTCTTATTCTTTCATCATTGAACCTGAAGATCATACTCTCTTTTACACAAACCTGTTTCAAGAGAACAAGATCAGTTGGTCTGACAATAATTAGCCACCTACTTCATAAAGATTACTCCAGAAAACAACAAAATTGTTGGAAAAGAATGTAATCAGCCCTCCCCCTTTCTGTCTGATTAGAGTCTGATTCTCACATACATACAAAAGAGCATCATTATTCTGGAAAGCCATCAGCCAGTTTTTCTTTCACACAGTATGCACAAGACTTATGCAAGAAAATAATCAGTTGCCTGCTCTCTCTCACTCACATTTGTAATACAAGAGTATCAGTTACATTTTTTTTTTATGCTAAAGACTCCCCCCTGGTAATCAGAATACACCAAGCTGCATCGTAGCATAAGGAACAGCAGAAAGGTATGCAATGTATCATGCGTAGAAATGTATAGAGTTATCTTCTGAGGCCATAAGGCAACAAGTTGCAGAACAGCAACCGAGGATTATCCATCTCAGAGTCAGAGCAAAAAAAATCATCATATGAGCTGAATGTGCATAATGCCACAAAGACATACCAGCAACTATATTATGAATATGGTGCATACCAGTAAGTAAAGTATCATGCATAGAAATTAATACATAAATTCATCTGATGAGGACATGAGGCTACAAGTTGCAGAACAGCAACCAAGGATTGTCTGTCTCAGAGCAAAAAACATCAGATGAGTTGGTTGTGCATGATGCGACAAAGACATATCAGCAACTATATTCTAAATAATTGTATGTACAAGGATGTGTTCAGTGTATCACAAAACAAAAGATGCAATGA
Organism: Conus betulinus; assembly: GCA_016801955.1. Lineage (NCBI taxonomy): Eukaryota > Metazoa > Mollusca > Gastropoda > Neogastropoda > Conidae > Conus > Conus betulinus. Next base: position 59,394 of record JADBJO010017033.1, on the reverse strand, counting down.
TAATGGTACACATCTCATCAGGTATTCTGTATTTATTTTGGATACTCATAACCAAAGTGCGCAAAGCAATACTGTTAACAATTTTCTAGGTATTCTATGCTCATTCAGCATCAAAAGCTGTGATGGACTAACATTATCATCACACAGCTATAGTGAGTGGGACAACACAACAAATGATGTCACTGGTTCTACATGTACATAATTTTCTCGGCACACAACCAAAATGCAAATTTGCCCTTCTAGTTAATTGTTATTTTGAAACGGGCGCAAAATTTGAAAATTGCATAATTTGACTAAATGGAATCACTTAACGGTGTGACAAGCTTTTTTTTTTTTTTTTCCTGGATACCACAAATGTCTTCAACTTCAACAAAATGAAATGTCATTTACACTATAAACTCCTTTTGAAGATAGACAATAGAAGTGAATATTTTTTTACTCACATGTACACATGCACCAGTCCTGAAGCCACTGATATTGTGTTTTATATGTTAACAAAGTGAATCTAATGATTCTGTCCTATGATCTGTCAAAAACTATGGACAACATCTGGGACGCTATTAACAGTAAAGTTATTATGTAGACTGTTGATCTGCTTGGAACAGGGCTTGCAATTGTCAGTTATTTAACTGATTTCAGATATTTTCAGCTTGATTTCAGTTTAAAAAAGATAAAGAAATTGGCTAAATAAATCAGAGGCAACAACAGCAATTATTCAAAAATTAAGAAAAAAAAAGGTGGTATTGTTTGAAACAACATTAGTTGGATCTGGGATGGCAAGGGCAAATTTGGAATTTACAGTTACTTTTTTTCCTTGGGCTTACTTGTTTCTACAAAGAGAACACTGAGTAAGATCAGTGTCATCAAACTGTACTTCACATGCAACATGTATCCAACACTTGCACGTTGCACACTCAAACCAATCAACCAGTTCAGTGTTCTGACAGTCGTCCTCACGAAAGCATACGCCGCATCGATGTGCCTGATTTTCAGATAAATGTGCTTCCAGTTTTTCTCTTTCACATCTATCAGGTTTATTAAGTGTTAATTTAGATACCTTTTTTCTCTTTCGCTTTGTTGAAAAGAGTCGACGTTGTGGTTCAAACTTCTTGTTTGATGGATATGTTGCCTTTTTTTCAAATTCTGAGGCAGAACAACTCTAAAGTCCACAACCTACAGTGTAGGCATCTTGTAAACGCTGAAACACAGCTTGTAAAGTTTCCACAATGGTAGTATTGTTTATCAGTTCATTTAGATCACTCATTTTACTGAGGATAGCAAATTTTAATTTTTCAACATCAGTACTACATTCGGGTTTCTCCTGGCAAAGAAGTGCCTTAAACATATTATATCATCCTCTCCTTCTGTATCATTAACTGTTTGGTGTTCTTCCGCTTGTGCTTGCTCACCAATGTGTACAGCATGTATATGTTTGCATGAGACTAGTTTTGTCAGGAAAATCAGGACAGGAGCATGTGTACATGTGGATGCATACCTTGCAAAACTGGCATACCAGCTTACATGTGCATGCATCAGTCACTCTTGTCACGTAATACACTTTGTTCTTGACGGTTGCAGAGGGCACAGACCATTCTGCCTCAGCATCACTAACTCTCTGTACACTTGCCACACTACGTGCATCTTTATGTCTGTTTGTAATTTCCCGCAAGCGATGTGTAATTTTTCCCTTCTCTACTTTTATAACTTGTTCAACAAGATAGTCTTTGGAAATTCTCAACAGTACCATCAGAAGAGAATCAAGCCGCCTGTTCTGTTTACGGCCGAAGTAGTTGTCCTTGAGGACGCGGTGGAAACGCCTCAGCGAACATGTTGGTGTTTGCAGTTGCTCCTATTCTAAAACAGGCAGCCCAAAGGGCAGTTTTGTTGCCATCGACAAAGTTTTTCTTAAAATAGTCTTCGAAGGGAGGTGAAACTTCATTAAGAAAAGAAAGGAACTGCTGAAGTGATGTGCGAAAATGTATTGCATCAGTGTCTGACTGGAGAATTTTCAAAAAAACTGTAGGCAATCTGATGATTGACATCAGTAAAGGGTATGTGTGCTTTGAGCTGAAATTTCCAGCATTTATCAACATGCCATGAACACCACAATCTTTTAATGGGTGGGGGAAATATTTTACACCATGCATTATAGAAATTATTTGCTAGATCACTCATAAAAATGTCTGTAGTGAAATCTTGTCCACAAGATTCCTTCACAGACTTAAAAAATATTTCTAAAACTTCTGCATCCTCTCTGTTAGCGATAGCCCAGGCAACAGGTACATGCTCCTGATAATCATCCACCACAAGCACAGTAATTAGCTGAAAATCATATTGTTGTGTTTTGTGTGTAGAATCAACAAAGATTATTTTAGAAGCATGTGTCTTCATCATATTTCTTTGAAAGTCTGTTTGGATGCACAAAAGGAAATCTGTTGTTTTGAGAATACTGTGTGGTGTATCTTGGGGTTTGTAGTATAATATTGGATTAGCCGAGTCTGACCGCAGCTCGTTAACCCACATGTCCAAACTCACAGCATCATTGGGATGTTTATGAGTGCGGTTAAATGTTGTACCGTTTCTGGATGTTACGGATGTCTTTCTTTGTCACTAAGGCGTCCCTGTTTACGTCAGTAATGTTGTCTCGGAGTTGATCTTTAATCTTATCAACTTCAACACCCTGAGCCAGTTTGCCCACAATCATGGATTCCATTTTCATCGGACACTTTTAAATAGCCAAGTTTCAAGCAGTGACCAGTGTGTTGCAAACTGTAATGTACTGAAATTGTTCCACTGACAGAATTCTTCTTTACAATCATGAATGCAGTGCATTTAAAACCAATTTTTCGGGTGCCCTGTGCCCTTCTTGCTCTTTTTCTATCATCATTGTTTACACTCACTCTTTCTTCACCAGAACGGTGACAGTAAAAATATGAAACTTGATGGTTTTATATTGTTTGCTTCCAAAACTTCTCACAAACTGAGATGACGAATCTTTCTCTGCCTGCTTCTTCCACACCTTGAACTCATCTTCACTGCAGAACTCTTTTGTTTCTACATGGATGTCTGCATTGTGCACATTCTTGTGATGAGTTATTAGATCTTGTATAGTGGCACAGCTGTAATCAGGACATACATGACAAAGACAATGTGGAACAGTTGAAGTCTGTCTGTTATGCTCATCACGGTGGAAACGACGTTTGTGCTTGTGAAGTGCTTGACGTGAAGACATGTGGCAGTCACAGAACGGACAAATATAATCTACTTTTTTGCCTCGACCCTGTTTTCCCCGTGGTGGTGCTCTACCCCCCTCCTGTGGTGCTGTGCCATGCCCCTGTGGTGCTGCTACCCCCCCTCCTGTGTTCCCTGTGGTGCTCTACCTGTTCCCTGTGGTGCTCTACCTCCCTCCTGTGTTCCCTGTGGTGCTCTACCTCCCTCCTGTGTTCCCTGTGGTGCTCTACCTCCCTCCTGTGTTCCCTGTGGTGCTCTACCCCCCTCCTGTGTTCCCTGTGGTGCTCTACCTACCCCCCTCCTGTGTTCCCTGTGGTGCTCTACCCCCTCCTGTGTTCCCTGTGGTGCTCTACCTCCCTCCTGTGTTCCCTGTGGTGCTCTACCTCCCTCCTGTGTTCCCTGTGGTGCTCTACCTCCCTCCTGTGTTCCCTGTGGTGCTCTACCCTCCTCTCCTGTTCCCTGTGGTGGTACTCTGTGTTCCCTGTGGTGCTCTACCCCCCTCCTGTGTTCCTGTGGTGCTCTACCTCCCTCCCTCCTGTGTTCCTTGTGGTGCTCTACCCCCCTCCTGTGGTGCTGTGGTGCATGCCCCTGTGGTGTGCTCTACCCCCCTCCTGTGTTCCCTGTGGTGCTCTACCTCCCTCCTGTGTTCCCTGTGGTGCTCTACCCCCCCTCCTGTGTTCCCTGTGGTGCTCTACCCCCCTCCTGTGGTGCTGTGCCCTGCCCCTGTGGTGCTCTACCCCCCTCTGTGTTTCCCTGTGTGTGCTCTACCTCCCTCCTGTGTTCCCTGTGGTGCTCTACCCCCTCTCCTGTGTTGCTGTGCCATGCCCCTGGCTCTCTACCCCCCTCCTGTGTTCCCTGTGGTGCTCTACCTCCCTCCTGTGTTCCTGTGTGGTGCTCTACCTCCCTCCTGTGTTCCCTGTGGTGCTCTACCTCCCTCCTGTGTTCCCTGTGGTGCTCTACCCCCCTCCTGTGTGTGGTGCTCTACCCTACCCCCCTCCTGTGTTCCCTGTGGTGCTCTACCTCCCTCCTGTGTGCTCCCTGTGGTGCTCTACCTCCCTCCTGTGTTCCCCTGTGGTGCTCTACCCCCCCTCCTGTGGTGCTGTGCCATGCCCCTGTGGTGCTCTACCCCCCTCCTGTGTTCCCTGTGGTGCTCTCTACCCCTCCTGTGTTCCCTGTGGTGCTCTACCCCCTCTCCTGTGGTGCTGTGCCATGCCCCTGTGGTGCTCTACCCCCCTCCTGTGTTCCTGTGGTGCTCTACCTCCCTCCTGTGTTCCCTGTGGTGCTCTACCCCCCTCCTGTGGTGCTGTGCCATGCCCCTGTGGTGCTCTACCCCCCTCCTGTGTTCCCTGTGGTGCTCTACTACCTCCCTCCTGTGTTCCTGTGTGTGCTCTACCCCCCTCCTGTGGTGCTGTGCCATGCCCTGTGGTGCTCTACCCCCCCCTCCTGTGTTCCCTGTGGTGCTCTACCCCCCTCCTGTGTTCCCTGTGGTGCTCTACCTCCCTCCTGTGTTCCCTGTGGTGCTCTACCTCCCTCCTGTTTTCCCTGTGGTGTTGTCCATGCCCCTGTGGAGCTCTACCCCCCCTCCTGTGTTCCCTGTGGTGCTCTACCTCCCTCCTGTGTTCCTTGTGGTGCTCTACCCCCCTCCTGTGGTGCTGTGCCATGCCCTGTGGTGCTCTACCCCCCCCTCCCTGTGTTCCCTGTGGTGCTCTACCTCCCTCCTGTGTTCCCTGTGGTGCTCTACCTCCCTCCTGTGTTCCCTGTGGTGCTCTACCCTCCCTCCTGTGGTGCTCTACCCTGTGGTGCTCTGGTGCTCTACCTCCCTCCTGTGTTCCCCTGTGGTGCTCTACCTCCCTCCTGTGTTCCCTGTGGTGCTCTACCTCCTCCCTCCTGTGTTCCCTGTGGTGCTCTACCTCCCTCCTGTGTTCCCTGTGGTGCTCTACCCCCCTCCTGTGTTGCTGCTGTGCCATGCCCCTGTGGTGCTCTACCCCCCTCCTGTGTTCCCTGTGGTGCTCTACCCCTCCTGTGTTCCTGTGGTGCTCTACCTCCCTCCTGTGTTCCCTGTGGTGCTCTACCCCCCCTCCTGTGTTCCCTGTGGTGCTCTACCTCCCTCCTGTGTTCCCTGTGGTGCTCTACCCCCCTCCTGTGTTCCCTGTGGTGTGCTCTACCCCCCCTCCTGTGTTCCCTGTGGGTGCTCTACCCCCCCTCCTGTGTTCCCTGTGGTGCTCTACCCCCCTCCTGTGTTCCCTGTGGTGCTCTACCTCCCTCCTGTGTTCCCTGTGTGGTGCTCTACCTCCCTCCTGTTTTCCCTGTGGTGCTCTACCTCCCTCCTGTTTTCCCTGTGGTGTTGTCCCATGCCCCTGTGGAGCTCTACCCCCCTCCTGTGTTCGCTGTGATGCTGCGCCTTGCCCCTGTGATGCTGGTCCCCGCGCCTGCTTGCCCTGTCTACCCCTATCCTGCGGTGGTGGTGCAGTGCTACAGGTTTTCCTTTTGCCGCCTGCTGCTGCTGCATAAGAGTGATGTGCAAAATCTGCGGAATCCGATGCGTCAAATGGTGCATGAGGAGGAAAGATTGGTGTCATGTCTACTGCTTTTCGGATGATGACCATGAAATAACAACCCGCCGTAGGTACCTCTCAAACCTTGTGGGATTACGTAAATACAGAGAGGAGACAAGAGGAGAACGTGGATCTGTCTCAGTCAGTAGTTTGAATAGCCTGCAGTCCAGTGCAGCAATGACAGAGCCAACCAGCGCCACAAGTCCACACACATTGCTGCAAGATTGAACAGGATATGCCATGCACCGACTTGTGCAGGCATGGTTATAGCCAAGTGGTGTTGGTGTGTGCATCATACGTATCTGTACATTTGTCAGCTGATGAATACCAAAATGCTGTGTGTACTGAGACAACACAAACACACAAATCTGGTGGGCAACTCCATCCATTGCTGTCACAATAAGTTATAACAGGCTCATCAAAGAGCTCAACGGTTATCAGAACCCAGTGGCTACCTGATCTCTGAGGAGTGGAAAGAAAAAACACTATTGTCAGGGTTTTTACCAACATTAGCTACCAGAACTAGCCTTTCTATGTTGCTGGTATCCCTATGTCGCATCATGCGGGCCAGCTCACCTGCTGAAGATGCAGAGATGCATAGTCCAAGGGAGGTGTCCTGTGCCTCGTTGACCCTATCCAGAATCCACACTATGTGGCTTGAGCATAGCCACCCGTCAGGGCCTTGCCCGCATAGCCTGGCCAATTCTTGAGGGGTGCTCCCTGCAAACCATAGAGCATAGTATCTAAGATACCAAGGTACTGTTCAAAGGAAAAAACACAAGAAAAGACGATTTTCATCCTTATCACCTTCATGAATGTTGTCCAACTGAAGTTCTCAAAAATGCACAACATATAAAATACAACGTAGCTTTAGGGAGGTGTACCTAAAGATAATCCAAAAATGATATATGCACCTTTTCAGCCCAACAGCTCTGTACTGTAAAATTTAGGCAAATCACAGAAGGTAGACCTAAGGTGTTTGTTGTTTGCTGTGACTCCCATTTCAAGTCTTTTTAAACTGAACTTTCAGCAACTGGTGTTTTCCAATCGGCTGACAACAGATATGTATCTGCAATGTTTGTGGGCCGAATTAAATAACTTGCAGTAGGCGAGTGCGTATCAAGGAGTAGCCTACCAGCTCTGTTTTAGTGGGGATTTATCAGCACCGGAGTACCGTCCTGTCCTGAAGATGGCAATAGTGTGAGAACACTACTCGAACAGTAATGAGCATACATGTGTGCATGCCAAACAATATACCGGTAGAACACACACACACACACACACACACACACACACACACACACACACACACACACACTCACACACACAGAGTTCACGCATAGTGACATACCATATTCTTGCAGGATCTCTCGGCTGGGATGGTTCCATATCAGGTCCATGAACTCGACCATGTAGTCAGAGTTGAGCCGGGGATCATCCCTGACAAAGCCTGGCCTCAGGAAGTTGGCCTCAAACCAACACCTTTCCTCGCGGTATTTGCCAGGGTTCTCGAAACGCCGCTCAGGAGATTTACCTGGCAGATAAAAAATAGTGTTACTGTTATGCTAATGGCATAACAAAACATAACAAAGATGTCTCTACTACACTGTGAAATGATAAAAATTTCCTCTCCTCAATACCTATGCCATCAGATTTATGACTATGAGCCAGTAATTTCGATTAGTCTGTATACACAAGCTTTCAATAGTTTCAGTATACTCAAAGCAAAACATACTATTACATGCTAATTGCTATGTAGACTGAGCCAAGATATTTACTTATATTACACCCTGATCGCATTGCTTCCTACCAGGCATTCCTGACAAATGCAGTTTAAACAAATTATGTACATGCTGATAAGTGATTAATGAATTAAATTTTGGTTGCTGTTTCCAAACTGTCATTACCTCAGCAACTATTGAAACCATCATTTACATAGCATAAAAGGCTAATTACTGCCTACATTGTGGCTTCAATACAAACATTTCTATTAAAAAATCTTTGGAATATGCAGAGAAGATGGGGTGAATTGTTTAAAAGTCCCAAGATACATGTCTCAAAGCAAGAAGTAATAGCAAAAAGTTTTGAAGAGATAGAACAAATTATGACAGTGTAAGACTAATAGATTTTAAGCAATGAAGATCTGCAGGAGAAAAACAGAGCAAAACATGTCAAGAGTGACTATAGTTTAGCTAATTACCTTATAATCCACACTATCTAGTACGTTAATGTCCATCACCAAAGAAAGTCACACAAAATGTAAGTAAGTTATAAGTAAGACACAGAAAGAAAGAGAGGGTGGCTAAAAAGAACGTCAGGATAAAAGTATGAAGTACACAAAGCATACGCTTGCACACTGTGCACAGAAATCCCATCACCCACACTGACGCAGTAGAAGAATGAAAGTAGCACAACAAAAAACGAAAGTACACATCTACTACTGCACACAGAAAATCCACACCACCTGCTGAGGAAATTGCTATAATTTGGTATACATACCTTTTCAATACTTTTGAAAAAAAATACACAAAGCATACGCTTGCACACTGGGCACAGAAATCCCATCACCCACACTGAAGCAGTAGAAGTATATGAAAGTAGCACAACAAAAGCGAAAGTACACGTCTACTACTGCACACAGAAACTCCACACACCGGCAGTGCTGAGGAAATTGCTAGTAGTAGTACTTTCTGAAAAAAAAAGTAAAACATGAATTTGAGATTTTTATCAAAACACACAAAACGTATAAGGAAAGGGGGGAGGGGGTGTGGTCACGCAAGGCATCAACAAACAAACGTATTCTCTTTCAGTAATGAATTCTTCAGCCACTTACCTCTAGATTGATGCGCCATGTCTGCCAAAACAAAGTGGATCGGTCGTGAAAAGACGTATGAACGTGAGATTGCAAGGTGCCGCACACGTGTGTCAGAAGCCGATTAAAAGTTGCGCAAAACCGGAAATTCCAAGAGTACTTAATATATTCATGGGTCAAAGGTTCAGCCAATCGTAGCCTGGCTGACGCCCTGCGAATAGTCGCATATGTTTATATTTCGTGGAGGTGAAGTAAGCAGATGTACACTTTCATCCGTAAAACATTTTTCAAGCGGCAGAATTTTCGCCTTCGTTGCCACTGTCGTGGTATCTCGCCTCGCGCGAGGTTCGTTGGCCTCAAGTTATCGCTCTTTGTTGTGACATATCTTACAGGGTTTTCGCGTTCCACGTGTTATATTTCTAAATTCAACTCTCCCTACCCATTATACCGTCCGTCAAATATGGAGCCATATCAAGACGAACCACTTCTGTCGGCCGTGGGTGCAGCAGCAGAAGGGGTTGACTGGTCGGAGGGTGAACGCGAGTTTGCTCCCAATCCAGCTTTAGCAGACGACAGAGAAAGGTAAACGGGGAACTCTGCCTTCGATACCAGCAGTATTTTAGGATTTGCACTGTAAGTGATACAATCGATACCAGCAGTATTTTAGGATTTGCACTGTAAGTGATACAAATGCTAATTGTTAGCATTATGTTTCTTAGTCAGAATATACAAACGGTACATTCCGACTTTGTGATTGCGAGTAGTAGGGCTGCAGTTGTTTTTTGTGAGTAGGGCTGCGGTTGATTTTTTTGACCCGATTAACACCCCAAACGGTGTGTTCATTTTATGGCAAAGTGTGCTTCCAAGTAGGCACATGTAATGGATTTAGAATGATGCTGCTGAGAGAGTTGCCAATACGTAACTGATAATACTGTTGCTTGCAAAAGCACATTTCTGCACATATATGATATGAAACTTGTCAAATAATGAATCAAATCCTGAACAGCTAATGGAATAAGGTTGTTAAGAAACTAGAAAGTTAGACCATTACCCTAAGGTTGTTACGAAACTAGAAAGTTAGACCATTACCCTTATCAAAGAATGAATACACTGTGCGTTCCTGGTGACATCTATTATTTGTTGAAAGTAATCTTATTTGAAAATGGCACCACTTGACCTTCTCTCCACTGAATTGATTAATATACTCAGCCTTGATGATGTCACAACACATTGTAGTGGTTGCTCTGGCAAAATATAACTGTGGCAATAGATAACATGAATACCTGTCAAATAGTTCATTTGCTGTAGCAGAGATTAACATGATGAAATACCCTACTTCATTATTTAACTGTGCGTCCATATGTATTTAATGTTATTGTTAACATCTTTTTCTCCAGATCTTGGTGCAGGTGTGGCCAATGCAAAGAGTGACCAGGACAGAAAGAGGAGGAGAGGATCTGCTGCCACTCCTATGAAAAAGTGGTCAACATGCTGGAAGAAGGCCAACAGTGCATCACTAGCCATGAAGGTGTTTTCAGTAATTGCCTGAGCAGGTAGGTGCAAAGCTTTGGTCATTTTTGTAGCTGAGCACTAAATTTGTGTGTTGCATATGCTGCAGTGTCTTTGTGCGGAAAAAAAAAAAAAAAAGAAAAAAGGTTAAGTATATATATATATATATATATACTTAACCTTTTTCTTATAAGGTTAAGTATATATATATATATATATATATATATATATATGTGTGTGTGTGTGTGTGTGTGTGTGTGTATATTCATGCTGGGTTAATGTTGCCTGAAAATACTGTTATGTTCGGTCATGAAGTTATAATTGTGAAAAAAAATTCTCTTTCTTTCTAAACATAAAACAAACCTTATTTCTTGTTTCTCTGAAGAATTTTTTTATGTATTCATCCATATGAAAAAAAACATCTTTAAAATAGTTTCCCAAATTGTGAAGAAGACACTATTTGCAAACTTCCAATTGATGAATAGCAGTTGCATGAATGCTTTCAGTGACTGTGCTCTCTGTGAAAAATTTACCCTGTTAACTTTTGTTTTGTGAGTTGATAATGCTTTCTTGAAACTGCCCACTTACCTAGTTTACTACTTAACATTCAATCAAGCAACTTGCCCGTGTTTGGAATTCATAAAGAACCAAGCAGTGCAGGGGAAAGAAAGTTAATCAAGGTAAGTTTATTCTTTTTGTACAAAAGCCAAACACCTGGAAGAGCAGTCTGCTCATTTGATAGAACTGAGCATTATTCTTGCATTTGTAATGAATGATGCTGGCATGATGACACTGAGTTTACATGTCAAAATTCTGCATGGTTATTATATCAAAACTACATACAATCTGTTGACTTATATCCCAACAGCCAGAAGGACATTCCATGAAAAGTATTAACACTTTTGATTCAACTTGCTTGATCACTTTTTTTTCCGATTGAGGTTATTAACCTTCAGATTTCTTCATCCTATTTTGTTGCAGCAGGAATACTTAAACGTGTTTGAAATTAAATAGACAAACACGGGGAAGCATATTAGTACTCCAAGACAAATCTAAATACTGGAAGTTAGTCCATCTTAGTTGTCTCCTGCATACCTTTGTTATGCAATAAAAAACTGAATATCAGACATTCTATAGAGCAGGCAAGAGGTTAATAAGCCTACACCAATATGTGGTATGAGTTACTGTCTGGATTTCAACAGTCACCCACTCACTCATACGTCAAAGTAAACACTGCAATTCCAGAAATGATTTGATTTGCACAGTTTCTGTTGTTTCAGGTATAGCATTGATGCAACCATAGTGCTTCTCAAACGAGTCGCAAGAAATCAGTGGAAAGAGGAATATGAACACAGGAGACCTCACAAGTAAGTAGATGTTCTTGCCATGTATAACTGAACGAGGTTGCAGATCATCTATTTTTGTCTTTTATATTGGACAACTTTTAGCATGTTATTAAATTTAGGCATAAAAGAACTGTCAATTAACATAAAAGAAAAAATACATTAAAGTGGTAAGAGGAGATATAACACTCGTTATCCAAATGCCAACTAATAGCCGACATACTGAATGTATTCTGTCTCTGTAGCATCATTTTTTATTTCAAGATGCTCCCAGTGACAGAAACTGTGATATGATTTATATTTCAGAACATATAGCCATGTCCTCATCACTCATCACCCGAATCCATGATGACAGTGTGGAGACCACGATCTATAGGAAACCCACCCACACTGACCAATATCTGAACTTTTACTCTAACCACCCCCTCCAGCACAAGAGATCTGTTGTCAACACCCTCATGCACAGAGCCTCTGTACTGTGTTCCACTGAGGAGGAAGAGCTGAAAGAAGAAACAACATCAAGACTGCCCTTCCTGCTAATGGATACCCTGCATGGATGTGGGACAACCCTCAAGTTTGCTACCCTTCTTCTACAGATACGTACAGTGTGAAAGTGGGGATCCTTTACATTAAAGGAATCTCAGAGCATCTAGCCAGGACCTTCCAACAACATGGATGCAGAGTGTTCCACAAACCCACCAACTCCCTACGCCAGCAACTGACCCATGTCAAAGACAAAATGGACCCCCTCAAGCAGCAGTGTGGTATAGTGTACCAGGTAGGGTGTCAAGACTGTACCCATACGTACATTGGCGAGACAGCAAGACCACTCACCTCCTGTCTACAGGGAACACCAAAACGATCTACTTCTGCCATACATGAACATCTACAAGCCACAGGCCACAGTTTCAGCCCCCAAGAAACCAAGATCTTATCTACAGAGCCCTTCCTCACAAAAAAGAAAAGTTAAAGAAGAAACCATCGAAATTACGACCAGATGCCCCAGCCTGAACAGAGATCAAGGCTTTGAACTTCCCCCCATCTACAGTCAGATCCTGACAGCCGTTCACCCCCCCCAGTCATCCCACCAGGCCTTGCTGCCACAACAGCAACAGTGAGCTGAAGAAGACAGGGCAACCCTGTCGAAATATTCTCCAAGTAAGTTTTTGATTCTGAGTCTGTAACTACTTTTCTAATGTCGAATCCAGAATCCAGAAACCTATATATTCTTAATTAGAATATCTGTGTACTTGTTGCTTAGTCCTTTCTCAACTTGTGTGCTTACACCTTAATTAACTTGAAATAATCTACTGCACTGCTGGTTTATTCTTTATGGGCAAGTGAAATTGTCAATTGATAATATATAAACAGTTCTGGTGAAAAAAGGAAAAACGCAGATAGCTTTCCTTTACAGGAACCTATCAATATAACAAGTCTTTTAAGTTAGATTAGTATTGGTATATATATACATATACTTTGTGCTTTACAATCTATCAGTATGATGTATTGGTAATCTGTTACGTTGAAGGCAAGTTTGGAATTGCGTGTTTCATCTTGGAACACAGTTTATGTCTGTCTGCAAATCCAAGTTGTCACTGACTTTATAATCCTGTGTTCACTTCAACCAATTACAGATGTTCCCATCACCTGTTTGAGTATGATAATGCCGCTACTGATGTGTCAGCCGTACGTCAATGAACATACAGGCAAGGGAACCTCCTGCTTGGTCTTCTTGCTGTGTAGGTGGAAGGAAGAAAAATAGGATTGCAGATATACTATGTATGCTAGGCTGATGTTACAGCCATAGTGAAAACTGCCTGTGATAGAAGACTCTCCCGATAAAGTGCCATCAAATGAAAAAAAAAATGAAGGATCAAATGGAGAAAAAAAAAAAAAAAAGAAATGAAATGAAAAAAAGCAATACCCATACGGCACTAATTCCATTTGTTTCCTTCACAAACAATAAAAAGCAAACAAATCAAATCATCTTATCCTCTCAAACTCCGCTTCATGGTGTCCCATTCTGATCTGCACTGCACAGCCAGGTCTCCCATACCAGTCCAAAATTCCATGTCATGTACCAGTCACAGTGAAACATATTCTTTAAGAGTGTTGGGATTGCATGATGTGAGATGTAAACACTTTACAGCACACTCCATGAAAACCTTGTTCAGAGATGTCCCTCATGATGTGATCTTTGAATTTCTGAAATAATTTACATTTTCATCTGACTTAAGATTTTATGGAGGAAAGATTTTTAACAAAATTCCTGGTGTGTTTTTTAGAGGTTGTGTTTTAAAGAGTTGTGTGAAAGATTTAGAAAAAGAAAAATTTATATGGCTTGTGAGTTGACTTGAACGTGGTGACAGCCCTGATATGGCCCTTTGCGCTTGGCTGGGCTATAAGTGACATTAATTACTTACCTACTACCAGTCCAAAATCATCTACATTGGCAGGAGTTCAGGTGGGAAGGGGAGAAAGGGGGCAGGGAGAGATAACGTTTGTCTTAATGTCCATGAGGAAAGCTCAGTAAAACAAATCATGTGCTTCAGAACTTCACTCAGAATGCTTGTTACCACCACCAAAGAGACTTGGTTGCGGTGCAGGATCTCACCTAGTTGGCAGCCTCACCGCACACTTGTTATCTATCTCTATACTGTTGGGATTGGGACTGGATACTGAGCCAACCAAGTTCTATTGTTATAGTGGAGAATTCTTATGGTGTGTGTTGTTTGTGTCTGTGAGAGATGGACTGTATGTGTGTGTGTGCAATACCATGGAGAAGGTATAATAAAATGGCAGTCAACTGGAGGATGATAGTGATGTGAAACTACAAACAACCCAGGTAACAGAGTAACTCTATCTTGTATTTGTCAATGTGACCCCCATTTCCAAACGAGTTATACAGCAGGGCTTAAAATCCTCCACCACCTGATGGAAACGTACTCTGCCCACCATCCCAAAATTTCAGCTGAAATAGGAATTGAAACATTCCCACAAAGTCTTCATGAGGGGAGGGAGGGGGGGGGGGGGGGGGGGATGAGATTGGGGAGGGGGAAGACCGGAGATTTGGGGAGGGAAAGGAGGGTAGATTGAGTGGGGGAGTAGGGGGAAGTGAGGGGGGAAAAACCACCTAACAAACCAACCTCTCACACCTGTTGTCAGGCTTCTTGGCTTTCTCGTGCCTTCCTTGTGGACTCTTTCTTTTTGCTATAAGGCTGGTCTTATTGGGACTAGCCAACTGGTGGGACGATTTGTAACAATTTCCACATACAATTCTGATGCCGCCTCTTGTCTGTCTGTCTGTCTCCTCCCCCCCCCCCCCCCCCCCCCCTTTCACTTTTCTTTCTCTCTCTTTGGGAAAATCTGAAAGGAAAATTAATGAAGTTTTAAGTCTTTTTTTTTGTTGTTTTTCATTGATGTTGTTCTCTTTGCATAAGCAGCACATTATCAGTGTGAGAGTGCCATTCACCACACATTAGAACATTAACAAAGCTTTTGGTATATTTTGTATTTTTTGGCTTGTGATGTGTTGTTTTCAGAACAGATCAAGTAGCATTTTTGCGAATGTTCTTTTAAAAAAGAGGGTGGTGATACACAGCGTAGAAAACAATTTTAAGTTTTACATAGTAAAGTTTCCAACTGAAATGACTGAAGGCGGAACATGAAGCAAAATTTAGGTGTACAACTATGGCTGTGGGGTGCATGTCTGTTTCTGCTTGATTGTGATACCCTGGTGTTGATAGGTTGAGAACTGTGGCCGTGCATGAGGAACACATACACACACAGTCACACACACACACACACACACACACACTGTGTGTGATTTTCAGAGACCCCTTATTGTGACCATTACTGGCAGTGATATAAAATGTTGCAGGTGATCTGTGACGCTGACCTGTTGTTCATCAACGTCATTGCTCGCTAGCCTGGGTCAGTGCATGATGCACGGTTTTCTTCGCAGGAGTGCCATTTTCCGGGATTTTGAGTCCCCCAGGTTTGTGTTATTTTCAGTGCTTCTGTGTTTCCATCTTTGGAGAGTCATTCAAAAGAGACCGCAAGAAATCTTTGTAATATTGTCATAAGCACAAACTAATCATGAAAAAATGTTAACAGATCCTGCATTTTTGGCCAGAAAAAATCCTAGCCCCATATCTTTTTTTTTTTTTTGGGGGGGGGGGGGGGGGGTGCCAAGTATTGTGCCACAGGGGTATTCCAAAGAGCATGTGTAAGTCTGTGGATAATGACATAGTTTTCTAATATATGATGGAAGAAGATGAGGATGATTAAGATGATGCTATGGAGTTCTATTTAGATTTTAGGCTGCATGGAGAGTCGTTCTCTTCGCTGTCTGTTATAATGTAGTATCAGTCTTTTCATGGGGCCCATAGCTCTCTGAGTAGTTGTCGACCTTAGTATGGAAAACTCCACTGTGGGCCTATTGGATTCAAACCCATGCATCCTGATTGGTCAGCCTGCAATTATAACCATTGTGATTCAGTTGCCAGTATGAAGATGTAGTCTGTGTTGTTGCTGTAGTTGGGCAGCTGATCATCGGCCGAGAGTCTGTTCTTCTGACCAGAGTCTTTTGTACTGACTTTTAATGATTTAGCAGTTTCAAATGGAGGTAGGTTCATATCGGGACTTGCCTTCTTGTTCATGCCTGATGTTTTCTAGTTTAAGTTTCTTCACTCTGTAACGTTGGAAAACAGTGCTGAAGAGATCGACATCTGCCTTAACCCAAAATAACCCAAATCCTAATCCATGGTGAGGATAAGAGCAAGAATGGAAAGGGGCACTGATCTCCCGCATGCACATTGCCATCACAAGTCCCAAACAGAAACCACCACCTGAGACCATGACACTAGTCCTGGCAATGGGACTGAAAATGCGAATGACTCACTTCCAACATAAAAAAGTTTGAAAGGCACAGGAATAATATTATAGGTGCACAGCCAGCAACACACACCACCAGGATCAAACTCATAATCAGTTCATTGATTTGACTGAAATTTACTAACAATTTTTTTGCTTTTTTTCACAGGAAGCGAGTGCCAGGGGTGATACTGGGACAGTGGGGTACATGTTGAGGGACTGGCTGATGACGCCAATACCAAATCCAGCCAACCGCGCTGAACGGCATATATAACTATGCCCACTGTTCCACGAGGTGCACAGTCGGCGGGCCATTGGGGTGGCGAAGAGAAGGTGGCACTGCCTCCACAACGGCTTGCAAGTGGAGCCTGCGAGGGCTTGTGAGGTCAGTGTAAACCAATGACAGTCTGGTTGAGCAAAAGTTCATTAGCTCCTTTGCATGTGCTTCTCTTCAACAACTACAAAAATAAAGATATTGTAATGCAATATTACCTCAGGTTTCACATGTTGTAAAATCATAGTAAATTTCATTAATTACTTCACTATATCACTTTCCTGCATGAAAAGGCTATCAGTGTTGTCAGCTGGGTGTGAGCACCCTTCTTCTTCTGCGTTCCAGAATTTATCATATTTCCAGACCAGTTTGATGTAATGAAGGCTGCTGTTGTCTTCAGATCCTCCATTGTGCCCCCATGCTTTACCACAAATGTGGCTCTGTGCGGCCAGCGCTGTATCAGCGCATCCTGGTAATACTAAAGGGGGCAAGACTGAATGTGCTGTAGTGTTTGTAGGCCTGTCTCACGCGAAAACATTCAGGACATGAGGTGTGTGCGATAGCCCACACACAGTGGAAATGGGCTTGCAATTGACAGTGACCAATTCGTAGTCTGAAGATGGTCTGTACTTGGGACAGCTGATCACGGACAGGTGTATGTGTTCTTTCTTCCCAGAGCTTTTGTACTTACTTTGAATGATTTCACAGTTTCAAATGGAGGTTGGTTCATGTCGGAACTTTCTCATTCACATTCACATTTTTTTTTTCACTATGTAACGTTGGAAGACAGTGCTGAAGAGATCTACACCTGCCTTAACCCTCCAGCAAGAATGGAAAGGGGCACTGGTCTCGCGCATGCGCATTGCCATCACCAGTCCCAAACAGAAACCACCACCTGAGACCATGATGCTAGTCCTGGCAATGGGACTGAAAAAAATGCTGCATTACTCATTCCAACATATCAAAGTTTGGAAAGCACAGGCAGAAGATTATAGGTGCACCAGCCGCAGTGGCGAAGTGGTTAGTCGCGGACTCCCGGCTGGGAGGTCGTGGGTTCAAATCCCATCAGAGTCATGTGGGTTTTTTTTCTGCCCCGACCGGCTCCTACCCAGAGTTGAGTTTGCTGCGGTCTCAGTTGGGAAGACTGGGACCACACAGTCGAGTTTCATCCACTTAATGGATGCGTTTCTGAGAGTGTTGCTCAAATTTCCTGACCAACACTGCAGGTGCCTGTATCTCTCGGGCCTGGTGACGCCGGGATATATTATGAAAGGAAGCGTAGAGTACAGCCCTGTCATGTAGTCTCAGACCAAAATGGAAATCCGTAGCATCATCTTAATCATCCTCATTCTCATCGATCAGCATTTTAAAAAAAAAAATCTCAATTCTGTGGCCCGTCATGCCCTGCTTTCATGGTGACCTCAATTTCGATGTCCTCTCCACATCTGTGGCCTTGGTTTGGTCCGTCGGGGTCGCCGGTATTGTGAGTCCATGGGGGCTGTTGTTGGACGGATGTGGTGGCCCTCCAGAGGGAGAGCTCACTCACGCCGGCTCCGCAACTAAGCAATTATTGTCGTCAGTAGGGGGGCTTAGTAGGTGGTGTCCTGCGTATGTTAGATCAGAACACTCGCCACTGAACACCACCGAAGTGACTCGGCAGCAGTGCAGTGTCTCCTCCGGTGGGTTGCCTCTTGACAACTTGACATTGACTGCTCCCCTGTGGATTGCCCGTGCCGGGGCCGCGGCGGGACCGGCCGGGCTGTGGCTGTGGACGTGGTGTCGGAACAAGCGTGTGTGGGTGCACTGCCTCTGAGGTGGCGCAGAAGTTGGGACAGCAAAAAGAAAAAAAAAAAAAAAAAAAAAAGATTATAGGTGCACAGCAAGCAACACACAACACCAGGATCAAACTCGTAATCAGTTCAGTTTAGTAGTGTATTTGAAGCCTTTTCATCAAACATGATATCAGACTGAATTGAAAGAAAAGTATTAAACAAAGAAACAAACAGAACTCACCTAAATAAAGAGTACACAAAAAAAGAATGCAATATTTAACAAAACAATAATGTAACTACCTTAATCAAGAAAAATACCATAGCTTGCTATATAAGTATGTGATTGGCTAAGAACAGCATCCATATAAAAAAAAAAAAAAAATATAGCTGTGTACAGAATATTTTCGACACTGCCATGTTCATTGTATACAACCTCAGCATGATACAATTGATGTAGTAATGGGCATCCAAGAAGAATATGCAGAACAAAAATAGAATCATTACATGCACATAAAACATGTGAAAAATTCATGTTACAAGACTGTAGTCCTAATTTCACCATATTGTGAGCTACATTTCTGGAACCCAAGGAGCCACATTTTGAAAACATGCATAAAAATTTTTTTCATGAACAAATGAATCTTTTTTTTTTTGAGCTGCCACAGTTTAGTGTTTAGCATTTAGGGAGTTACAAGCAAGAAGTCCTGGGTTCGAAATTTATGGCACTGTTAGTGTGTTCAATAGGAAAGGCAGTGTAGTCAAATTTTCATAAATCCGACCAGGTGCAAATGGGTGCTGGAATAAAGAATTATCATTGGGTGAGGTTAAAATGTTGAAAGGAGGTAACTGGGCCCCACCTCACTATGCCAAGCCTTAGACACAAGCAAAAAGTCATTGTCCTACAGCCTTGATAAAAAGCTAAGGGGGCTGTTTTTATCTTTGACTGCTGGTTCACACATGTAAATGTGCAAATTTCATGGAAACATGTACAGTAGAATCTGGTTATAAGAAAGTTCAGGGGAACTTTTTTTTTTTTCTATAACCGAGTTTTCTTACAGCTGAGGTTTCTTATAATCGAGAGTTCTAAAAAAAAATTTTTTAGAATGTTTCTCATATCCGAGTTTTTGTTTGTTTTTGCTTTGGTTCTCTTTTTCTCTGCACTGTAATTGCTAGTATGTGTATGTCAGTGTTAGAAAGAGAGAGAGAGAGAGACTGACAGACAGACAGGGATTGAGAAACACATACACAGAGAGAGACAAAGAGAGTCACACACAGAGAAGAGAGAGAGAGAGAGCGAGACAGAGAGAGAGAGAGAGAGAGAGAGAGAGAGAGAGAGAAGGCTCTTTGATTTCGCAAGTAAACTTTGGCCTGTGACATAAAACTTCTAGTGTGTTTTCTTTTTTTTATCACTTCTCTCCCCCCCCCCCCCCCCTCTCTCTCTCTCTCTCATACACACACACACACGCACACAACAAAAACGCATAAACACGATAGACGAGTAAAAATGCGACAAAGGAGAGTATAGATTTATTCTTGGAGCCATTGCCCTCATGAAATAGAGAAAGAGGGATCAACATTTTCGTGTGTGTATGATGTGGTGTGGGGAGAGAGAGAGAGAGAGAGATTTAGAACGCAACGGTTAAACAGTTAAAGTCAACATAATTGTAAGGAAATTTCCCAATATTAACAAAATGCACCTATAAATAAATGAATCACTTATTCTCGGACGAGTCCTCAGTCCAAAAGTGTTTTTTAACATAAACCATAACACACCAAAGGCACCACTGATGTCATCGTCGCTTTGCGACGGACATCCATGATGTGTGTGTGTGTGTGTGTGTGTGCGCGCTTACAAATATGCAAGTACATATATATATTTTATCTTAATTTTAAGAAGAATGCATACAAATATGTTACCATATGTTGTTTCAGGGGATTGCATCAGAGACAATACTATATCACACACTACAAAAGATTTATTTCAAGCCTTGTGTAGAGAATCGTCTTGAAATGCAGGTAGGAACTGTTTTATAATTTGTCATCGGAACAGAACATGAAAGCTTGAAAGTAGAGAGAGAGAGAGAGAGAGTGTGTGTGTGTGTACGCACCCACACACAGTATTTACGAGCAGTATTTTAACAGCGCTCAGCAATACTCTGAATTGGAGTTAACAGGTACTCACGAGTTGTAGGCTGTTACATATTGATGCTCGTCAAATGTGAAATGAACGAATGAATACAAACATAGCACGTGATTCCTTGACTATTTATCAAGCTTCTCACATACATGTGCACATGCACGAGAAACAAAGACACAGAGAGGGAGGGAGTGATGGAGAGGAGAGGGGGGGGGGGGGGGGGGGGGGAGAAGAAATGTGTGTGAAAGAGAGAGAGAGAGGGGGGAGGGGGGGAGGGAGAGTGATTGAGAGGGGGAGAAAGAGTGTGTGTGTGTGTGTGAGAGAGAGAGAGAGAGAGAGAGAGAGAGATGGCAAGGGGCGTGGTGGTGGAGATAGTAACATACATACCTCGCTTGGACAAACCATTGCAGAAGTTGATTGTCAATGTACTCATGTTTCGCCTTCCTATTCTTTTGCTGTAGTTGGGGTCAGTTGTACTGCCCAAGAACTGATTTTTGTATTTGTCCCTTTGTTTTACATTGTTGCACAGAGTAGCAAGAGGAATCTGAAATTCTTCAGCAATCAACGTCTTTTTCTTTTTCGGGTTTCTCTCCACAGCATCCAAAATTTGGATTTTTCGTTTCAGCGAAATTGCTTGTTTTTGTGTTTGTCAGCCATCTTCATTTTACATTGTATAAAGCCTTGCCTTGCATTGAAGATGCACTGGTGTGAAGAGAGAAACGGGGGGGGGGGGGTTTCAAACACCTCATAATCAAGCGCCAGCATTTTGCCTAGCTTACATCCGGATATCCCATCTCTTAGGTGACATCAAAGGGCCCACATCCTGTCCCGCCAATTCCTGTGACCTGCATCATGGAATTGTTGGGGGGGGGGGGGGGGGGGGGTATGTGTAGTAGTGCCCACGAGAAAAAATCTTTCGACAGCCAAGACTTTCTTACATCCGAGGAAAAGTTTCACCAGGGTCAGCTAAACCTGTTTTTTACAAGCGAGTTTTTTTACAACCGAGTATTTTAATATTTTAATGTTAAAGAATCCTCTCAGCAGGGGAAAACCATTTGATTTCTTATAGCCGAGTTTTTCTTATAACCGAGTTTCTTATAACCGGATTCTACTGTACATGTTCTGTTTGGTTTTCCAGATCATCACTGCCTGCCTGATCCTGCACAACTTTGCAAGACGCAACACATCAACCTGCCACCGGACAACATTGACCTGCCACAAGAAACTCCAGAAGATGACGTCCACAGAGGTCCAGAAGTGAATGCTCAAGGTGAAGTGGCTGAACAGGCCAACCCCACAGGCGCACGACCCCACTGAAAGAAGGCACGGGGGCTGCGGGTCAGTTAGTTCGACAGAGGTTCATCGAGTGATATTTTATGGCTGCATAGTTTCAGATGTTCCATGGAGAAAACAAAGCTATCTTCAGAAATGAGATTCTTTTCCAAACACTGCTGGCTGGCTGGCTGGGAACCAATGATGCAGGCCATATTGACCCAAATAGGTCATAGTAAAAACATCATACATGACCAATCATTAAGTTGACACAATACTGTATTATGTCAATTCAAGAAATGACACTCTTTCCCAGACAGTCTTATTTCTCGGTCGATACCAATTCATGCATTGCTTGCTAGCACTATCCCCATGAAAACTACATTGAATTTTACCAAAGCATGTGTGGTCTCATCTGTAGTACAGCGCCTCCCTGTGAATAAGATGACAGAATGTTGAAATAGTCATGCCTGTCATAAATGGTTTCACATTTTGACTGACACTGGCAATAAGTGTGTAAGCACAATGATTACAGGACTCCATATTTTTTTAGCATAATAACTAACTTCCAAAGGGAAGAATAATTTTCAACAGCTAGAAACATTGGAACACTAGAAGAAACAATAATTCTTCAGGCACATGAGGGAACAAGAAATTAGGTGCAATCCATAGTTGCTGGAGAAAGAAAACTAAGAATTTCGTCAAACCACATCAAGAATTACTGACATAAAACTTTCTGTCAAGCATTACTTGAGAACTAAACGTGTCACAACTCTCTGTAAAAATAATGGGAGGTTGAGCAATCTTACAGTTGTGCAAATCGTGAAATCAAGCATTACTCTAAACCAAGCTCTCATTTACATTTCAGAATTTCTAATTGTTCTCTCCCAATTCTTAGATTGTTCAGAGCAGTTTCTCTCTCTCAATTCGGGGATTGTTCAGAGCAGCTGCACTCTTGTAAAACTCTGTCCTACATTTGTCGGTTTCCACCTGGCTGTCACTTTGCTGTTGTAAGCCAGCATCATATTTCATTTGCTTCTCTGATGCCGCGGATCTCCTCTTCACACCCCGGGTGGTCAGTGTCATGGGTATGCCTGAAATAAGAAGACACAAGTTTTTAATGCACACCAATATTTGGCTTTTCTAGTGACTTTTGTGCAAACATAATCAGTACAGATACAGCAAAGCTGTCGTGTTTATATTTGAGATCAGATTGTGAGCATTATGTGGGATTGCTGGAATGAAGAGTAGCCACTTCTACGATTTCTGAAAGTTTGATGGGAGGGGTGCTTTCAGACAGTGATAGCTGGGATGAGAAGCATGTGGAATGTATTGCCAGTGAATTCAATGATTCTCTATCAACATGATTATTGATTCATAGTACTGGCGTGTATGATTTTAGATACCTTGTACTTGACATACTCTTTTGTGTTTGTGCTGCTTGTTAATTTTATATGTGCTGTGTGTTGATAAATTAACATGTATCCACTGTTCTAAAACTGTAGTTTGTGCCTGTTCTTTTCATTAAAGGCTGTACAAAATGCATTTACATTCTGATTTTGCCTCAGTGGATGAGGTTCAAGAGTGAACTGCATGAAAGGCAGAACTGACAATGAGTAATGACATTAAGAGTGTACACGCGCAGATTTCCATTCAGACAAATGTCTTTTTCTGTTCTACATATTCAAGTTATTAAAAAAAAAAAAGTAAAAAAAAATATTATCGCTGGTGATCATCCCCAGTTGGGTGGATATGTGTCAGAGTTGTTTTGGGGTTATTTTTATGTCTTTTTCCCCTATTGCTGCTACAGAACCACGCTCCAGTAAGTATCACCAAAGATCATGTGACATATTTCTAAATGCAATAATGGATGATGATGATGATGATGATGATGATAGTGATTTAGGTGCTATGGAGTTCAATTTCAGTATGGGTCTCTGTGACAGGGCTGATTTTTATGCTTTTTTTCATAACACATCAAAGACAGTATTATATTCTGCCATCAACCAGCCTAAAGAGAAACAGGCCCTTGCAGTGTTGTTCATGAAAGTGAAGACCATGGAAGGCAGAAAAATAGATAAAATAGCCACCGAGACAACAGAGAATGTGATAGTGAAGTGGAACCTCCTGAAAACATACTGCACACATGTGTTTTAAAAGCACAAGGTTCCCTGAAGTCAGTCAGCGGATCCCAACTGCATTACAAAGTGTTTCAAAGAAATGGGTTATTTTCTGGTAAAGGTTTTTATGTCCTGCATGTCATATCCAACAACTATGAAGGTATTTCCTGACCTGCCTTCCTTGCACCTGGAGCTGGTGTGGACACAGAGCTGGCTGCCTCTAAATCCAAGATCATTTCATCTGTTAAAAAGAAAAACTGTTATAGATTCTGTCACTGTCAGGGTATATCTTGCGTGGTTCGCATCGGAGTCAATATTCCCTCTATGTGTGCTAGTGTGAGCTGGCAACACATTTCTGCTCATGTCGCATGCATGTGTGTGCATCAGTGGATATCTGTGTGAAAGCACAGCTTGGGGGAGGGTAGGGAGATATCTTGAACTCTTTAATGTTTTCTGCGGAAGTGGGGAAATTGGGTCATGCATCATCCTCACTGTGATTTGTCCAATCATAGTTAGCCTTATATTGAATTATCCAATCATAGCCAAGTTTACAGTAAAACAGGTTGAGGGTTAGGTGAACAGTCGCTCTGTGTGTTTTTGCAGCTGATTCAGAGTGGAAGTCTCTGACGGTCTGTGTGCTGTTTTCTAAGTGCCCTGTTTTTCAGGAACCTCATGTTCAGGGTTCTGACTTAAAGATTAGCTAGCTTTATACAGAAACTATTTGTTTTCTGTGTAATTTTGTCTCGCTGTTCAAGGTATAGTGGAAGGACTTTTTACTGTCTTTTGTGTCTAAAAGGTTTTGCTGGAGCTCAATTCTAAAAAGGGATATTGTGCCTGTTTATTTTTTTGGTACCAGTGTCTTCCCTGTAGCTAGTGTGTGATTCGAAAACCTGATAGAGGCTCTGTCTGCTGAGTAACAAAAAAACTCAGACCATACCTCTTACAGTCTCAAATGTGAAAGGGATCTTGGTGGCTCAGCAACACTGGACTAAATGTGTTGGTTAAATGCAAGAGAAAAGTGGTCTCATGGTCAGTGCTCTCACTCTCTCTCTCTCTTCTCTCTCTCTCTCTCTCTCTTATTCTTATAGGCTTTAGGCATCATAACACAACTGAGCCAATGAAAATGTGCACATACCTTCCTGGGGGAGGTTGGCATTGGCCGAGGCTGGTCGGGAGGGGCTGCTCCTTGCCAAGAGCACCTCACATGGATCAGATCCTGTCAAGTTGATAATGATCATTTGTTTCAGATTTGTTATTGAATATTTTTCTAAGGACTGCTAAATCAAGAAGTGCCTTAAAGAAATGTAAAACAATGACTCATGAATGAGGCATTTTCTAAAAACCATATTGATATATGTCCAGAAATAATGATTGTGTTTGCCAGAAGAAAACATTACCTTCACAGTCAATGCATAATTGTAACTATACAAATTATCTTTTATTTACTTACTACATGTACATAACTAAACCAAAATATCATGTACTATAGCATCTTTTATTACTATTATCAATCACTATGGTATTACTATACAAACTTACATTCTTGTAGCACTAGTAAGAGTAGGGACCCCTGCTTGGCTGATCATATTGAGCTTCCTAGAAGAATTTACATTCGACCGACACCAGCGAACCAGTTTGGTTGGTAGCAGTGGAATTAATATGTCACACAGTCCAGTCCAATCAGTCCAAGTGAGCGACTGGGCTGCTCAATTACATATATACAGTAGCCTACTATATATACTCATCCACTCTTGCTAAGGATCGAATCGAAAAATAATAAACTTTTGATACCCAGTTCATTTTAATTCAAATACACATCTGTATTTCAGTCTTTTTCTTCTTTTTGTTTGCTAAATTACCTAACAGGGGTAGAAGGAATATATGCCAGAATAATCAAGTTTGATTGTGGGCCCACCACACTGAACAGGAAGAACAAGAATAAGAAGAATGAAATGTGGTTATTTGTTTTTACCAAAGTTAGTGGGTTTGCGTTTTTTCAAATGTTTGGCAACGTGATCCTTTGCAAAAGTCGATGGGTATAGTATTAAATAAGCCTTGATAACATTAGAAAAGAGAAACATTACCTGCTGTCACACAGTCGACACCATGTATTGTGAGAGGAGAAGTTGATACCACCACAGAACTTGATGCACCCGCACCACCTCCCACTGCAACAGACATATTGCATCTGTAGCAAAATAACTACCACAAAAATTAGCAAAAACATCAACCCCCCCCCCCCCCCCCCCCCCCCCCCCCCCCCCCCCCCCCCCCCCCCCCCCCAAAAAAAAAAAAAAGTGAGGAAAAAAAAAACTTCTCATAAAAAAATGAATTCCATGGTGACTAAATGAGCTCCATACCTGCATTTTGCACAGCAGCTTTATGTGGCAAAGACTACACAAGATATTCAAGTGCTAGAGCAAGCTTGTGCTCGGTCTTACATCATAGATTGACTAAGACCGTGGGATACTCACACTTAAATAAGAAAACGCCAAGGCACGCTGTTTCTTAGGTCTCTGTTCAAAATATGACACAGGTTCAAACTTGCTATGTTAGCCACAGTGGAAACATTTCTGAGCCAATCAGCACCACATTTGGCACAGAGCATTCAGACTGCAGCCCTAAGAGATCCAGGGGAGACTTGACCCCAGGCCAAAAAAGCTTGAATATGCTATTGATGAATTTTATTTTTTAAAAACACATAGTAAAAAAGAAATCAACTATTCATTACCTGTTGCCACATATTCCTCTTTGGGTGTCGCTGGATTTCTTGACACCACAGTCTCTTGCGCTGAAACATACATGAAGCAAGTTTCAAAAAAAAAATTCAAGAAAACCCTTATGCTGTAACAGTAAAATAAACAAACAAACAATAAAAACACACTCATTAAACAAGACAGAAAGATAATACATAAGTAAAGTGCTCAACTGCAAAATTATTCAGTCATACACTTAACACAGATACTGACCACAACCATGGTGTGCACATAGATTCATTCTTTTTTCTCTCCACCTCACCAACACATTGATTAAATCATTTGATCCAAACAAACCCCTCCTCCCCACCTCTCTCTCAGTCATCTCCAAACTTTCAAATATCTTTCACCTGTTGAAAATATATTTTATAAATTATTGCACAATCTTTCACCTCTTCAGAACGATTAATACTTATCAATGAATGCACTAACAGTAATACACTAGTCTGCTCTTTTAATTAATAAGACAATTTTGGAAGTATGTAATCAACATTTCTGCTGATCTATACTGCTAAAGTAATATCACATGTAACAGGCCAAGTAATAGGGTTGTAATCAGTATAACATAGTGGAAGGAGACATTGTGACTGCAATATATACTATTACAGAGTAGGCCTATTTAATCACTTTGTTAAAGCGGAAACCGTCAACACCTTGAAATATCTACTGGACAAACATTGGGTCACAGTATATCTTGTATCTACTCAACAAACTTTACCACAGAATGACTTTGGCCAGAAAAAATTCAAAGCATGTTCATGGGAGTGACAAAATAACTGGCTAAAGGCTTCAAAGCATACAAGTACAAACTGAACCAATGCTATAAAACCCAAAACTAAAATCTGTTGTGTATTCTGTATGTTTTCCATTCACAGCCTCAGTTCTACATCTTCACATCACACAAGTTTTTGCCTGAATGTTTTCTGGAAGCAGCATAAAATCTTCAAATGTAGCTCACAATGAAAGGAAATGAAGTCTAAGGAGACTGACAGTGAGACAGAAAGAAGTAGTTATCACCCATGGGCTCCACAACACTGAAAACATAACTATACTATCAACATACACATGTGTTTGTGTATGTGTATGTGCATAGGCTATTTGTGATTCAGTTTAACAGTTCAACACTATTAACACAATAACAGGTACGATACAGGGAAAAGCCGACAAGACAGGTGTCTCTGTTTCACTACATCGTAGTAGATGAATGAATAGTTGGAAAGACAAAATAAAGAAAAGGCAAAATGCTTGCACTCACAAGTCTCAGTGCTGCTTGAATCTGTTCTGTGCACTGAAAAAGACCCAAAATACATAATATCAATCATAAGACATGGTCCAGCACCCCCCCCCCCCCCCCCCCCCCAAAAAAAAAAACACCACCACCACCACACACATTAGCAGAAAAAATGCACTTTAGTATTAGCACGTAACGTCATATAACTTGTTTTGTTTGAATTCCTTCAGATATAACTGTGCATATCAGTAGAGGAATACCTTCATTTTATACTGGAAAAAAATCAATAGTATCATTAGTACAATAAACCATCACAAACATTGGTAGTTTCACTACTTTACAATTCGCTTATGAGGTAATAATCCAATAATCTACACTCTAGAGCTATAGAAAAGGTATGATTTCAAGACTTACTATCAATTAGGACTAGTGTTCTTCTACTTCATTTGTAGTCTATCATGTATCACGTCATAATTTGGAAACTATGAAAACGTTAGCTAAATGATAGATAACTAAGCAACAGCCCAACATTTTTGGGGGGCATTGCAGGATTCATATCACACACACACACACAACAACACAATGACACACACACAGCCAAAGAGAGATAGAGAATGACACACACACACAGCCAAAGAGAGATAGAGAGAGTGTCAGTCTCACTCTCAGTTACACACTGATCATTGTTTACACTTTTACAGTGTCATGTTAGCCTGTCAAAAGAAGAAAATAATAATTAGGAAAGATGTCACAGTATGACATTAAACTGACTAGTGACACTGACAACAGTAACAGTTAAACATTTTACACAAGGCACAGAATGACAGATGGACAGTGACAAATACCACAAAGACAGTAACTGACACCCAAATTATTCGCACAAACACTGAAACACACAACAATTCCATCGTACATGCTACATACCTGCAATGCCAGATGATAGCGCTGAGCCCTCACCCGGGATGGCGTTCACTAAGTCTGTGAATGGGTGAAGTTTCTGCGGAGGCCCACCCCCAGTCTTCAAAGCAGCAGTCTTCTGCCCCCAGCACCTTTAAATCCCTCCATTTGTTGCGCACCCCCCGTCACTGTGCGCAACGCTACGCCCAAGGCTGACACATCAGCTGCAATTCTCTCCCAGGCTTCATTCTTTTTACGGATCATATTGTCTGTTTATCCGACACAACAGAACTTCTCTGTCATCTCTAATGGCCTGCAAGAGAGCAAGAACCTCCGTGTCTGTAAAGCAGACGGCATGCTGTTTGGAAGCCATTTTGTCAACAACAATGATGGTGATGGACATGGGCAGAACGTTTGCGGTTATTCAAGACATGCGCAGGAGGAGGGAATCCCTCTTTTTATCTGACCTTCACCCTTTGCGCTCTGGGCACTTCGCAGGTAGAAACCGAGACAAAACCCAAATACAGGTACGAAAGTAGATTGTGCTGAACCCACAAGGTTTGTACCCAGGAGGTGATCTTGTTGTTGGAGTAAGTTTACCGACGACATATATGTACGGCCCCTGGTCATGTCTTGCATGCATTTTGTGAAGAGACCACAGGACAGGATGGATTGTGTGTCAGGTCACAGCAGTAAACAATGTAACCAGAAGAGTTGGGAATAGTGGGTGGCTTGCACATGCATCATATTCTGACAAGTAAAAAATCAGACAACAACAACAATCTTTCTGCCGTTTCATGTTTGTAGTTAATTTTAGCATGAATGACTTCCACATCCAGAATTATAGTTGACACAGAGCGTCCATCAACATGGTGAAAACCATTATTGCTTTGGCATACCAGAGGCAGCAGTGTAACTCAGTCTAAAAGACATGGTCAATAACACAGACATTTTACCAGACAAACCATAAAAAAAAACAACTGACCTAAACCAAGGTGGAGGAAAAACGGTCACCAATGAACATCAATGAACATACTTGAGAGTCAAGATATCTTTGCAATACGAACGCACATTTTCCAGAAGCTTTCGCTCATTACCAATTTCCACATGGCCACCATTCATCCGACCACTGACCAATCCTCAATCATTATCAACCACGGTATGACCAGGGCCTTCCCACTGCCAGACAAAGCACAGCAAGGTTTTTTTTCTGCCCCCCAAACATCAGTCATAATGTTGACAGAGCCAGTGCAACGACGACAATATGGCCTACAAACGTTTTAGGGAAAAAAGTTTTAAACTTTCAGATTAAATTGCAATATGAACATCGATGCTCATTACTTGACCAATAAAACCATATGGTGGGCCAAACTTTTTTTTTTTTTTTTAAAGCAAAGAAACCATAATAGCTGAGCAGACAACTCTGGGCTTTTTTCACCATTTTGAGACTTTACATAATGGAGAAAAAAACAACATACTCATACATAAACATGACATCCAAGTAATTCAATAACAAGGTACAGTCCAGGCCACAATTTTGGACATATGAATAAAACAACGATTCGCTGCACAATGCAATGAATACACCCTGTACTTTTCACATACATAATCAAATTCTACAGAAAAGGGGCAAAACCTACCACAAAGAACAGAGTGAAAATGTGGCATTTTTTTTTGAGGAACCAACTGGACAAACAAGTTATTGTTTTATGCATTGGAACATGGCTTAACAGAATTGGCCATATTTCTTTTTGAACTTTCCGACATTTAAACCAAGATTTATTTCACTTTATCGAAGATTAAGAAATAAAACAAAAACGGTGAACTGTTTACACTTTATTTTTCTGCCTCTTTATTTTATGAATATTATTCCATCCAAATGACAGCATTGTTTACACTTTATCTATTCTTTATTTCTGCCTCTTTTATTTATGAATATTATTCCATCCAAATTTCTGCAGAAAGAAAACTAAAACAGTGTATTGTTTACATTTATTCTTTACTTCTGTCTCTTTTATTTATGAATATCATTCCATCGAAACTTCAGCAGAAAAAAAATGAGTGCATTGCTTGTACTTTCTCTACTCTTTATTTCTGCCGCCTTTTTTTGTGAATGTTGTTTTATCCAGATTTCTGGATGACACTGTCTGGTCTTGTGTGCCATTTCATGATTCATCCAATGTTGTAAACTTCCTTGCCACTGGGCCACAAACCCATCTGGCACACCCTGTTGCATTTCTGTTCCAGACCCATCCCTCACTTTCCTGTTTTTACCCTTGATTACTGTGACTCCATGACCAAGTGAGTGAGGTGAAGGCAGTTCCATCTTTTAGTCAATTTTCTATTCATTGCTAAATTTGTAAATTAACCTTGAAAAAGGCTTAGTCAGTTTATGAAAAGAAGTAAGATTTCAACNCGGAGATGATGCTTAAACCTTCTCTGAACAGACAGAATAGGAAATAACAGATGTGCAAACACTAAATGATAAACAAGCCCAGCCACTACAGGGTCACCAGTGTCTGGCAAGTCAGTTGCAGCACAAACCAACTTCCCACTGAAACAAAAACTGCTCCTGGAGAAAAAAAAAAAAAAAAAGCGAGATGCTTGCACAAATACTGACAAGGAAGCTTAGTCATTAGGATATGAAGAAAAAGGAGACATCTTGCCCAATGTTAACCTGAGGTGGACTTACTAGCATACCTAATGTAAAGGTTTTTTTCAGTAATGTGAACCTAAAACCAAGAAAACAGAAATGAAATTTTCAAAAAATGCTCTCCTCACATGTAATGTTTTTACCCTTAAATGTGTGAAACTCCACCCCTTTCCTACCTACTTACACATTAACCCAGATGTGACAAGGTTACCCAAAAAAGCTGTCTTGTAGCCTTTCCAAAAAGTTTTTCCCAGTACAATTTCACCCTACACAACTGGACTCTATACATATTAATGCTACAAACTTAAGCCCCATGCATTTTATAGGGTACATGCAATTCATCTTGCATGATCTCGGCAAAATAAACAAAATGTAACCAGTTTTCATGTAACAACAGCTTTTTCAAGTGTAAATCATCATCCTTTTAGAGGGAGGGGAGGGCGGGAACTGATCAGGGGGATGGGGAAAGGGAATCAACAGAATTTGGTTGCTTGTATCAGTCAAGATGACATTAAACACAGATGGCATTTTCTAACATGTACAGTAACTTTTCGAAACATTCTTCATACACCGATTCCCAGACAAAAGGAGGCCATCTATGCATCTAATGCTGTATGTATATCACATGCTAATGAAACCTAGTTTTTGTGTTAAGACTGGGGATTTGTCATGAGCCATTTGTATCCCAACCCTATTCACACCAATTAACATTTGCACTAACACCACATACATTTTTCGACAGACCAGACGCACTCTCCATTTTCACACATGACCTGATTACAAGGCAGATTTTGTTCAGCATGATCCACCCCAAACACACACAAGAGACCAGCAACAAGCAGTTCAATTAGTCCCTCACCCTGAGTAAGGCAGACACTTGCCTCGAAGACTGCAGGAAGAATGGAGACCGATCAATGTCTTCACAGGTTACTTACAAAGTCTTCTATTTACAGTGGATAACCTTCTTTCTTATCCCCTCCTCGCATCATTTGACAACATCAACTGTGCTGCTGTAACACACATACACTAAAACAGCTGTCACATCCATGATGGCAAAATGGTCGACATGTGTGTCCACACAGCAACTCAGCAGTGAAGGGTCACTGTACTTTTCAGGTTACCTGTCACACCGGTATGGAAGATACAGCTGGAAACGGTAATCTCCAAACACGAGCACTTGTTTGAGTGTTCACAGCCAGCTACAGGGAGGAGTGAGTCTTCAACAAAACATCTACTAAACTAAGGAGAACATTCAGTGAACATGCAGTAGAATTTTCCTCTGATGGGAACTACACAATGACCGATGACAGAATTTAACATCTGCCCACTTTCACGGTTGATTCAGAGCTTGTGATGTGAGGCCTTTGCAGTGACTGGCTGCCTTTACTGAAAAAAGTCTTCATATAGGTCATTCTCTTCCTCAATATTAGTGAACAGCTTCATTTAAGTGTGCAAAAGAAGGGAGGGCTGTAATGCAATTCCGTTTTCATTTTGTGCAGACTTACCTACTATCACTAGTAACTTCAGGGTCAGAAGTGAATTTAGCATGGGGAGAATTTCGTTTATTTTGGCCTCACTATTCAGGCAGTGTCATGCATAAGCATGTGCCCCGGTGGAACACACACATTAATCTACAAAAAAGACAAAAGTATACATAGCTGTCAGAAAACAGGACAGATTTCAATACAACAGCCACAGCACAGTGTGCTCTAAAGGAAATAATCAGAAAATCACTCGGCCATTGCTCTTATTTTGCATTTGGACCAAATCTGGAATCGTGTTTCCTTTAGTACAGGGATATAACTCCTGCCTACACCTGCACCACAGTAATGTATGCATAATTAAACTGAACTTGACCACAGTCACAATATCTCATGGAATAAACATGTAAACAGCTTCAAAGAACCAGACCTCACAATCCTGTGACTTGAATATTGCACTGTGTGACTTCAACATCACAACAGACTGAAAGACAGGTTGTTCTCTCCTAGGACTGTGTGTCACCACAGTATGACACATTTTCCTTTCTTGGCCCAATGAAGTGCAATTCTTTGGTCAGAAACCATTCCCCTGCTGCCATGGGACTGTTTACACGCCTAAGTGACATACTTCCCCCACAGACCTTGGCTTACTGTCTCAACCAGAAGACTGGTGGTAGGTCAAGTGGGGAGAAAACCAGTATCTTGCCTTTCACTATTACAGTTAGCTGGCAAATGCAGAAGGCATTTACTACTTCCTGCTGATGTGTCTGCCTCTCCTTCACAGGTTGGCTGTCTGCCACACACAGCTGACAACCAGATGGTTCGCTGCGGGCTGTCTGACACACACAGCTGACAATCAGATGGTTTTGCTGTGGGCTGTCTGCCACACACAGCTGACAACCAGATGGTTCGCTGCGGGCTGTCTGACACACACAGCTAACAACCAGATGGTTCGCTGTGGGCTGTCTGCCACACACAGCTGACAACCAGATGGTTCGCTGTGGGCTGTCTGCCACACACAGCTGATAACCAGATGGTTCGCTGCGGGCTTAGACCAAGTGCACAAAAGCAGACTGACCTCTCTGACCAGCAAAAAAAGCTAGCATACTGGGTTATCTGAGAGGCAGCAGCCCAGACGACTGAACAATTCTCTCATGAGGCTTGGTGACATTTTTTTTGTGCAAAGCTGCAGATTTCAATGCTGACTGATTCATCCAACTCTCAAGGGGGGAAGGAGATAATAGTAAGGGGGTGGGGGGATAATTTATCCACCTGCCACAGCGGCCTACAGACTGCAGTAATAGCAGGGTCATGGAACTAGCATGAGTAAGAGTATCCATCCCCCCCCCCCCCCCCCCTTTTCTTTTTTTTCACCTCCAGCTTGATAGTCATGCTGTCCTCGTCATTGTTCTAGGTACTGTTGTTATTATTGAGATGCTATTACTGTTACTATTACTATTGATGATGATGTTATTTTCAGGAGTATGATAATCTTAGATTATCCCCCTTCCGTATATGCCCCCTTCTCCTTTCCCCCCACTACCCACTCGATGTTCCCCTTTCCCATTTCTTTCTTCGTTTATGTGTATGTGTTATTGTTTTTAAAAAAAATGCAATAAAATGTTTATTACAAAAAAAGAGTATCCATCCTCAGACAGCTTTGCCTAAAACATTAGCATCGTTAAAAGCTGCACTATGTCCTTAATAAAAGTTGCATTAATTCAGCTAAGCCATGGAGCCACAGCTCATAAACCAAACAGAGGAAGAGAGAAATGGACACCAAGCCATGCAGTGATGAAGAGAACACCGCTGAGACAGGCAGCCCTGACCATGGCCACAATTCATGGAATAGTCTAGCCAGCCAGGAGACTATGTCAGGTACAAATCAAAAACTAAGATTAAAATTCAAACCTTTTAAGAGAAGAAGGTAGGTCAAAGTGGAAAAAAGAGCAAATTCTGGAATATTGAATACTAATCTCAACAATATATTATCACAGTCCATATCTAATATGATTACATCAAAAATATTGATCATATGAAAAATATTGATCTCATCTAAAAAGTTTGAAGTTACATTAGTTGGAACATCTCAGAACAAGGTCTCCATACAGTTTGCATGTAAATGCTCATGCCAAATGTCATATGAATCTCAGCAATCATCACATCTTTGCAGGAAGTTTTTCACTGTAGTTTAAATGTGATGTATGATGTTTTATCTTGTAGTAAGTTCTTTACTATAGTTTAAATGATATACTATGTTTTATATCTTATGTCTGAATTAAATGTTTTAACCATTTTACTGTCCACTTCCCACTGACTTTGCTTTCTGCTACACTGCAGATGAAATATTCCCATTTTTAAAAATCAGTTTCATAACATATGGACAATGAAATGTTGAATCATGAATCACATGGAATGGCATGTACCATGGAGCTTCAAAGGTGAGGTGTGTCAGTTTATGGCCTGCTATGAAAGTGTCTGCCCTTGATGAGGTATTGGTAAAAGGAGTCCATGCCAGCCCTCAGAACACTCCTTTTGTTCACCCATTCCCCTGTTTGGATGTTGATCACATGGCCTGAAAAACAGTGAGAAAGACTGCGATGAGCAACAATGTTGGCAACTTCAACAGCACAAACATTCTTCCACATCATCATCAAGATCACTTGTGAAATAGTTTCATCTTCTTGCATTTGCATTTTTCAACCCAAAACTGCTCCTAGTATTTATATTTTTTTTGTGAAATCAATGGAATGCGGTCAGTTCACAACCCTAGTCTTGTGAATGAATTGTTTCCCACACCCCATACTACTGCTAAGATTTCACTGGACACGTCTCAGGAATGCCCATTTATTTTGGCCAGCCTTGACTTCAAACAAGGTTTCAATGTGTGAGGGAACTAACGCAGCACGTGCAGACAGCTGCGGAAAATAACGAACACCAGGGGAGACAAACAGAGCGGGCAAATACAGGCGAAACGTATGCCAGAGGGTGAAGGCTCATTTCCTGGAAAAAAAGGAAACAAACTGAACATTTTCTTTCTAAACACATGCACATGTGCATCCTCTAAAACCCATACATATGGAGACAGCATGAATATAAATAAAGTGGCAGGTTACTGACAGATAAATTTCAAGACATGTCCTATTTTTCCAACAACATGTCTGTTAGCATTTGTAGATATACCGATACATCTAGTTTCAGGTCCTCACTAACTTCCAACATGAGTGCATTGTGTGGTCTGAAGTCTTGCCTGAAAAACTGAAAGACAACTGGGCCATATAAAGATACAAAACATCTATTTTAAGCTGGCTTCATCTTATAGACTATTTTCTTCAAGCAGTAGTCTGCCTGAATCTACATCAACTTGCCTGAATTCAGGCTTCAGACATATCCACAGGCACTTTTGTTTCAAATGTGACCAACAATTTGGTGTACACGCCTTTGCATCTCCTGAAATACATAATGTAACTCGATCTCTTCTTGCCAGCCTTCCTGAATACCTTCTCCACAGACTTCCAAACAGTGCTGTCAACCAGTCTTTAGATCCTCCAAGTCTGAACATGCAACACCACTTCTGCAATCACTGACTGGCGGCCAATCTGTCACAGTATCCACTACACATTTTCCACACTCTCCTGTGCTGTCATCTCAGGTTCAACATCAGACCATCTGTCTGAATGACATCCCATCTACACACCCATTTTCTTCAACATCAGACCATCTGTCTGAATTACATCCCATCTACACACTTTCTTCAACATCAGACCATCTGTCTGAATTTTCTTCACATCCCATCTACACACTACTTTCTTCAACATCAGACCATCTGTCTGAATTACATCCCACTCTACACACTTTCACATTAGTTCCCCCCTTTTCCTTTGACACTCGTCTCCTGCAACTGCCCACACTGAAAAATAAACAAAGAGCAAAAAGTACTTCTTTTGTAAAGCTTCAGCTACATGGAACAAATTACTTCAGTCACTTGGAAAATCACATTCTCTCACCACATTCAAGACAGACTTAAAAAACATGTTTGTTCCAAATAAACAGTACATATGATACTTGCATGTATGAGAATATGAGCAGAGCTAAACAATTATCTT
Source organism: Conus betulinus (assembly GCA_016801955.1). Lineage (NCBI taxonomy): Eukaryota > Metazoa > Mollusca > Gastropoda > Neogastropoda > Conidae > Conus > Conus betulinus. Next base: position 22,370 of record JADBJO010017033.1, on the reverse strand, counting down.
GCTTTTCACTTGCCCATTAGAACATCAGTGAACAAAAATAACTTAACCAGCAGGGTTTTGCACTTACCCTGACTTAATTACACACACACACACACACACACACACACACACACACACACACAGTGCTTCAGTATGCCATACCCTATTAGTTCGTTCCTATTTCCTTTTGTTCTTTCCTCATTTCCATTTCCTCATTTGCTTTTCCTGTCTCGTCATCCCAGGCTCTTCAGTGACATAACTCCCATGCAACTCTTTGCAACTCCCCAATACCACAGCTACACCCAGCTCATCCTGCCACAGCTCCAGCACTGCAGTCTGCTGGTAACACCCAACATCAGTCATGAGCTGACACATAACAGGAGACACTGCGTTACTACCACAGCTCCAGCACTGCAGTCTGCTGGTAACAACCAGCATCAGTCATGAGCTGACACATAACAGGAGACACTGTATTACTACCACAGCTCCAGCACTGCAGTCTGCTGGTAACAACCAGCATCAGTCATGAGCTGACACATAACAGGAGACACTGCGTTACTACCAGGTCACGTCAGTGGAGTTCAGTGGTTCATGTTTTTTTGCTTTTTTTTTTTATTTCATTTTGTTTACAATGTAGATTTTATTACGGTTTTCACTCTGCTTGTGCAGTCTTGTTTTTTCATCTTAACCGGATCAACAGCCTTGATATGAGCTGTGTGGTTGGCTAGGATATAAACGACACACACTGAACTGAATAGCAAGATCCTAACATCAACCAAGCCCTGGAAATACACACACCTGCAGTGATTGTCAGGAAGAGAGAACCACAATCTCATTCATGCATTCTTTAAGTTGCTGAAATATGAGTGTGTGAAATGACTCCATAGAACACTAAACTACTGGTAGTAGTTGGTCGGGACTGAATACCCCCCAAGCAAATGTGTCTCTGGCAGGACATAAATGTTCAAAACTCCCAGCCTCTAACATTAAACATTGTATCATAGAGACTGAAGGAGTGAAACAAGCCACACAAGTCTGCTACACAGCACATACACACACACCTAACACCTTCAGTCTCATCACAGTGTCACTACATGTGGACTACAGAGCTGGCAAGGCCTCAAAAGCAAAGTGTTTTGACATTTTAAGGGGTCATCAAAATTCCAGTGTAGCACTAGTACGTGATGCAACGAGTCAGACTTCATAGCTTTCAGTCACACTTTGCTTTTTGTTTTTATTTCTGTAGTTTTGACTCGATCTACAAATAAATCAAAATGGCCAAAACCAATCGACAAACCAGCAAAATTGTGATTATCTTACAGATTTGTCTTCTCTTTTCTCTTCTTCTTCCTGAACTTGGCAATTTTTTGATGAAACATGGCTGCTGCCTACAGATCTACAATGGCTGCTTATTTAAGTTGCAGTATGTCTGTGAAGCAGTTTTTTTTTTTAATTTTCAGTTTTTGTTTTTTTGGCAAAGCATTCCATCACAAAATGCAGAAGTGTAACAATGTCAATGAAATCATACCAAGCTAAGCCAACAGTGTAGCATTTGGTAGCTCTGGGACACGACATAAGCTAAGCCATGGAACCATAATGTGCCAGGTTTGCAGCTAGGTGGCTGAATAATTGAACAACAATTACAAAAAAATAAACAGTGTCTCCTGCACCAAAATGCATTGGTCATGTATTAGAAATCTTGGATATCTGTGACATTTTAAACCACCTATCCATTCGTATCCACCCATCGGGGCGACTCTCCATTTCATTTCCATGAAAGTCATTTTGGATGGCTTGTGTGTGGAGACATGAAATTCTGAACTGTCTGCTTCAGTTCTTGCAGATGTCATTTACTGTTTGCTTCCTAACAACCTGAAAAAAGTTTTAAAGCCTTTTTTTTTTCACCTTGTGACGTTCATCAACAGTATGTAGTCTCTTAAAAAAAAGACATCATTTTTATTTCTAGCCAGGTATAAACAATAAGTTATCAGTTTTAACAACACAGAGACAAACATATTTTTTTTCACCACCCTGTAACTGGCATAAACAATAAGATGCCCGTTATAAACAGCACATGAACAGAGTCTGCTTAAAGTTTTTTTTTTTTTAAATATAAAATGTGAAGCAATTTGTAATTGCAGTTTTGTTCTTTTTGTTTTACACCATTTTCATAAGCAGTTGAAAATGAGGGGACTGCAGGTGGAGATCTAACCAAAATGAAGGTCAGTATCTGCCAAACCTCTTAGATCTTCTTCAGGCAAAATAAACAACATTCAGGACAACAAAAATGGAGAATGAGCAATTACTTATCTTACTGATTTCGGCACAAGATGGGAGTTGATTGAATTCAGCACAAGATGGGCGTTGATTTCATGCCCATCTTACGCTGAATTCAGTGAGATATGTGACAGCTCATCTCTTCAGATTTGTTGTCCTGAGTGTTGTTTATCTTGCCTGAAGAAGACCTAAGAGGTCGAAACGAGACATGTTTTGTCTCGTGATGCACTTGTTCATGTTTGGCAGATACAGTAGGTACCAGCAGCCTAAGGCAAAAACTCTCCCCAGACTGCTCTGATCCTAATGTTTTCATGGTTTTCACACATTGCAAATGCTCCGTTGTTTGTGTAAGCATTGTTTTGAAAGGAACTGCTTATTAATCAATGATGAAACATTTCTCTTATGAATGGTGTATATGTCTGTATGCGTAATGAGTGAGTCTTTTCTTATGATTTTTTTAAAATACACTGGTAATTGGTGCTGACCAACCGCACGTTGCCGATACTTGGCAGCTGGAAAAAAGGGTTGGTCGATTCACGATCTTAGCTTCGCCACCCTATTAAGATACAAGTTTAAAAATATCACAGAATTATTCCTTGGTTGTTTTCCTTTAATATGATATAAATCATGCTAATTTTGATGATAGGAAGTTTTTAAACATTTCTATTGAAAACTTTGAAGCAAAATTTCTACCTCAAATATTGCACCAAACTATGTGAAGCTTATATCCACTGGAAAGAGCTATTTTTCCTCTTTCTAATTTGATTGGTTATTTTCTCTTTTTTGCATCATGGGGAAGCACAGTTTTCACTTAAAAGAGCGACAGTCATTGGTTAACCAACTTTGGCTGTGATAAAAATGGTGGAGTGTTCAACCAGCGAGGTGCACACCATGTTCAGTGCTATTCAAAACGATTGGTAAGTATCGACATTTAAAGTGATATCAAAAACCATATTATTAGCAAACATAGCATGCATAACAGCAGTCAGTCAATTTCATTAGTTTATGAATCATGCCCTCTGTTCTGCTTAAACTCGTACTGTGATCGACAGTGCTTCTTTCACAAGTTGCTAACACTCGTGCTTTGTTCAGAGTTGATCCTTTGTGGTCGAATTACTAAAATTCCAATCAGCATAATACCATACCAAGTCAGAGATTATTTTTAATAGATTCAGTTGTTATGTTAATTAATTTTAGATTTTGATGACTTGTATTTACAAATAATGGGCTTACAAAATTAGATCATGAAACACATAGGGAGTTAACCAATGTGCTTGTGAATGTGGCGAGCACAAGCTAAAGGATCATGTTCATGGAAGAGATTCTGTTTTCGCACTGCTGTTGGTATTGAAAATCACTTGAATAAAAAATAGAAAATTAAAAAAAATGAATAAGTGAATAAATGAATAAATAAATGCTTCACAGATCAGCCCTCCCCCCTCTCTTTCCAAGATTATACAATAATCAAGAAAATGTTACACCACCTCCTATTCATTTATCTGTTTCATTTATCCATCTAATTGATGAATAACAAAACATGAATAATTTATAAGCTTCTTTCTGCATTTCCTTGTCTGCAGTATGCGTAGAGTGATTTATCTGTGTACATGCATGTGGTAAGATTAAGATTAATTAAAATTATAGTCCCGTCAACAGCAGAGGTTATCTCAGGACTGTCACCACGTTCCAAACTACCACGTATATATGTTAAAAAGGATAAAAGCAAAACCTCTCCCAACCCATTAAAAACAGATTAAAAGAACCTATCCTAGGATTAAAAACCAACACGTTGAAATAAGATAAGACAATGTTGCCTACAGCCCAGCCGACCGACTGCAAAGGGCCACACCAGGGCCGTCACCACGTTAAAAAGCAACTCACAAGGCAGTCATTCACACAATTCTTTAAAATACGTCCAAAAACACATCCAAAAGTTTATTAAAAATCTTTCCACTGTAAAATCTCAGATCCGATGAAAAATGTTAACCTCTTTCAAGAACTCAAAGATCGTGTCAGGCGGAACGTCTCTGAACAAGATTTTCATGGAATCTGCTGTAAAATGTTTGTGTCTCACATCGTGCAAGTCCCAATACTCCAAAAGAATATGTTTCATTGTGAGTGGAACATGACATGGAATGCACCATGGAGCTTCTTCACCCTTTAAAAGGTATGAATGGGTAAAATACGAATGGCCAGTGTGCAGCGGCACAGAACTGTTTCTTCTTTACGACCACCAGACGAAGATGGGAAGAACTCCTTTAGGTTTGGACGGATCTGAAAGAGTTTGTTATCCGTCTGTGTATTCCAATCCTCCTGCCAGAGGTCTCTGACATAATCGTTAATTTTGGGTTTCAGATCTGAGCAGGGGATAGGTGTGTTTGACAGATTCTCTCTTGTGGCATTCTTGGCCAACGATCCACCATTTCGTTCCCTCCGATGCCAACATGACCGGGAACCCAAGCCAGAATAATACTGTAACCCTCCACTTTCAACTTGGTCAAAAGTTCGAAAAGTGTAAGAGTTCGGGATGCTGAAGGTTTCGGCCAGCTATGGCCTCCAAAGCTGACAGTGAATCCGACAGAACCAGAAAGTCCCTCTTCGTAGACTGCGAGATTATCCTCAGTGCCAGAACCAGAGCTGTAAGTTCAGCAGAGTAAGCAGAAGCGTCCGAATGAATATGTTCCAACCGTATTTGAGAAGGAGCACCAGGGCAATAGGCTGCACAGGCCACTCCATCTTCAGACTTGGAACCTCAGTGAAAATTTTCTGATAGGATGGGAGTTCTGAACAAAGGTCAGCATACAACGCCTTGTATGCCAGAGAGCTGGTGGACTCTTTGCGAAAAGCTGCAAGATCAAAACGAACTTCTGGTGTGAAAAAGGTCCACGGAGGTGATCTGGAAACTTGGAAAAATCGGACACAACTCCTAGGTCTAGACCTGCATTCCGCGCGTGAGGCTGCATACGAAGACCAAACGGCGGAATACAGTTAGGGTTGTTTTCAAATTTGCTTTGGAACTGAGGGTCAAAGACACAGTCATAGGCAGGGTTCTCCGGTTCCGAGAGCAGTCTGATATAATAGTTCAGAGACAGTTTCAGCCTGCGGTTGGACAGTGAGGGCTCACCTGCCTCTGCGTAGCCGTAATCCAACTTGGATCGAACTAACGCCCTGTAAAGATGGAGAAGTGTGCGTTTGTCTGCACCCCAATCCGTATGAGCCACTACACGGAGGATATTCATGGCTTTGAGGCACGATGTTTTCAACTTCTGAATATGGGCTTTAAAATTTAACTTTTGGTCAAAGGTAACACCCAAAAATTGGCTTCTGTGACAGCAGGAATTTGAGCCTATCTATGAAAATTTCTGGTGGTGGAAAAAGTTGTCTGAAATTGTGAAAGTGGATGCACTCTGTTTTAACGGATGAAAACTTGAACCCATTTTCGACTGCCCACTGTTGGATTTTATAAACGCACAACTGGAGTTGGCGCTGTACACCAGCGAATGATTTCCCAGATGCATAAAGGGCGAAATCGTCAACAAAAAGAGAGCAATCTGAACCTTGGTTGACAAAATTGACAATTTCGTTTATTTTTATACTAAACAGGGCTGGAGGGCTGGAGAAAGGATACTGCCTTGTGGAACACCCATTTCCTGCTTATGAATTTCTGATAATGTTGTCCCCACACGGACCTGGAAGGATCTGTCTGCCAAAAACTGCTGTATGAACACTGGGAGATTGCCACGGAAACCCATCCGATGGAGGTCTGACAGGATTCCATACTTCCACGACGTGTCATAGGCCTTCTCTATGTCGAAAAAAAAATGGCAACAACATGCTTTTTCTCTAAAAATGAGTTTCGAATGGTGGTTTCCAATCTAATTAAATGGTCCATGGTAGAGTGATGCTTTCTAAAACCACACCGTTCCGTGGCTAAAAGCCCATCAGTTTCCAATTTCCACATGAGCCTACCATTTACCATTTTTTCCATCACCTTACAAACACAGCTCGTTAAGGCTATTGGACGATAGTTGGTTGGGTTTGAATGATCCTTCCCTGGCTTCGGAATGGGAACAATTACGGCCCTTTTCCATGAAGCTGGGAAAGACCCAGACGTCCAGACATGGTTATAAATTTGAAGCAGAATGTTAAGACCTGAGTCAGGAAGGTGTTTTAAGAGTTGATAATGTATTTTCATCAAGACCAGGAGCGGAATCGTGACACGACTGCAAGGCAGACTTCAGTTCATTTAGATTAAAGGGCAAGTTGTAGTCTTCTTGATTGGGTGAGGTAAAGTCGAGCTTCTTTTTTTCTGCTTGCGTTTTGATCTTTAAAAAGGCGGCAGATTTTTTACTAGAGGAGGAGTTGGTTTCTATGGTGGAAGCTAGCAAGTTAGCCACAGCTTGTTTGTCAGTGATGAGTGTATCATCCAGTTTTTAAATGGTGGACTGAAGGGCAGCTGTTCTTGCCCCTAATTTTTTTAACAACTCTCCAGCTTTTTTTTCTTGGAAATATTTGATGTAAGCGAAGAGCAGAATTTTCTCCAAGATACTCGTCTACTTCCTTTACAAACAAACCTCGCCTTTGCTTTTTTCCTCCGATAAGACTGAACATTCGAGGCCACAGGATGCTGAAAAACTAAACGTTGGGCCCTCTTGCGAACATTGCAAGCATTCTTACAATCCTGGTTGTACCATGGCGTACCAGGTAGTTGTGCACCTGGTTTTGTGAGTGGGATGGTATCTCTCGCACATGATAACAAAATATTTGTAAAGGACTCCGCTGGGTCTTCTGATCGGAAAACGATTTCAGCATCTAGCTTATCAGTTACGGCTGAATGAAAGAAATCCCAATTAGCCCTTTTAAAGCGAAAATACTGAGGAAAGGAAACAGGTTCCTTCAAAACTGNTCACACATGATAACAAAATATTTGTAAAGGACTCCGCTGGGTCTTTTGATCGGAAAACGATTTCAGCATCTAGCTTATCAGTTACGGCTGAATGAAAGAAATCCCAGTTTGCCCTTTTAAAGCGAAAATACTGAGGAAAGGAAACAGGTTCCTTCAAAACTGGAGAAAGTATTACAGGGAAATGGTCGCTCCCGTGCAGATCATCGTGAACTGACCAATCATAGTCTAGAATTAATGAAGGATCGCACACTGACAAATCCAAACACGAAAGGGTACCATTTGAAGAGTGCATGTATGTTGGTGATTTGTCATTCAGACAACACAAGTCCAGTTCATTAAAGACCTCTTCCAGCATGAGACCCCGAGGTGAGGAATGTGAGCTACCCCAAAGGGGGAATGCCCGTTGAAGTCTCCCAAAATGAAAAAAGGACGCGGAAGCTGATCTATTAGATCAATGACTTGTTGCTTGGATATTGTACCAGAAGGAGGACAATAAATTGAACAGACAGTTATTGTTTTACTGAAAGTAATCCTGGCCGCAACAGCTTGTAATGGGGTATTCAAGTTAACTTGGCTGAATAATAGAGATCGGTGAATAAGAAGGGAAACACCCCCAGTGACACCATGGCCAGTATCTGTAGGCAAAGCAGAAAAAAACCTACTGAACTAAAGCCCGCCAATGAAAAATCTTTTCCTGGTCTCAACAATGTTTCCTGCAGCGCAACAACACTAGGTTTGAGGCCAGAACACAACCGCTGGAGTTCCTCATATTGGGCATTAATGCCTCTTATATTCCACTGAATAAGGGTCATGACAATAAAAAAGAAAAAAAAGAAAATTACTCCATCTCATTGTCCTCATCACCTTCGATCTCCAAAGGAGAAAAACGATTGGAAGAAGGCGATGGAGATACCACCTTCCTGGCTGACAAAGGACGGTACTTATTTCCACCCCCAGATGGACGAGGTGGAAGAGGAGGCTTCATCAGAGGTCGACTTTTGGAGTGTTCCCCAGACAAAGAGGCTACCTGTGCAGCCTTCCCAGAGGATCTGGGGTTGGAGGAAGGGGGCTCAGACCCTCGAGGAGTCCGGGGGGAGGTGGATATTGAGCCTCCACCCAAGGCACTGTTTGCATTTTGTTTTTTCTTTTTTCACTTTCTTTCTGTGCACGCCGAGGCTCCTGTTGCGTCTGTCGATCATGATGATGTTGAGAGCCAGCCTGAAGTTGAACAGTCTCAGTCTGAACACCAACACTGACCATGCTCCCCTTGGCGACATCAGCATATGACTTGCTGAGGGGGAGGACTGTCTCTTCTCCACAAGTTTTCGTGCCTCAAAAACGAGATTCGATTCTCCGTGCGTACCTTCTGGATCTCAGACTCGGTGCGCCAAACTGGACAGTCCTTTGAGAAGGCAGGATGGTTGCCTTTACAGTTGATGCAACAGGGCGGACAGTCACAAGGACCTTCATGCATCGGTTCTGAGCACTTGCCACATGCCTCCTGTTCTGTACACCGGTCCTTAATGTGTCCATACTTCTGACACTTGAAACATCGCAAAGGTGAAGGAATGTACGTGGCGACGGGAACCCTCAAATATCCGACCTTCACAAACACAGGGAGAGTGGCATGCAAAAAGTTAGGAAAAAAGTATCTGTTGGCACACGGTCTGGTCTCTTCGTGCTAAAACCCGGTGGACGTGGGTCACACCCTGGGAAGCCAGTTCTGTCTTTATCTCTAACTCCGAAACACCTCTCAAATCACGGCACCTGATGACGCCCTTGCTGGAATTCAGTGTCTTGTGAGGTGTCACTCTGATTGGCCTGTCAATCAACGTCGTCGACTTGAGAAGCAACTCAGAATGCTTTTGCTTTGCACATTCTATCAAAAAAGAACCGTTTCTCAGCCGTTTCATCGATTTGGGTACACCGGAGAGTCCTTCTACTCCTCTCGAAATTGCAAAAGGACTCAATCCATTCACCCCACAGAGTGGGCGAGCTTCGTCCACGCCTTCCATCACCAACCAACAAGGCCAAAATCCTGATACTGTCCTTATCTCTCTCATCCGAGTCCGAGTCCGAGTCCGAGTCTGATTCTAAGGAACGATTTCTTTTTCTTTTTTGTTGGGAATGAGCCATAGTTTGAGTTTTTAAAGTTCGTCCCTGCCTACCCACCCACCATGGAGTCCAACAAGGGGCCAGGATCAAGGGGAAAACCAACTCTTGACCCCTTCCAGGTTTCAGCAGGGATATACACCAGATAGAAAGTAACTAACCTATTCCACCAAGATCATGACACACCGCCCGGGGACAGACGCTGAACACTTACAAGTTTCCAAGGCCAGCCCAAGAACTACCCAGTTTTTGACCCAACCTCACGTAGAGGCAGCCGATTGACATACACGGGCCAATGCATGCCACCTGTCTTAGAGGAGGTCCGAGCCAAAGTGATGTGTTGAGAGCAGCAGGCTCTCTCAATCACCAGGATCTCATTCCCCCCCACTTACAGGATGCACCGCAAGGCAAACACGGTGGGTCCGAAGAAGACCGCAGAGAAAAGGAGAAGTGTTTCAAAGAAGGCTTGTAGATTAAAGTACAGATTAAAGAACCGGGTAGGTAGAAACTAGACGAAACAGAGGCTGCAGTTTCTGTGGGGAGACTTTATGGGGGAAAAAGAGATAGTAAAAGACACGGTAGGCAGAAAAATAGGAAAGATAAGAAAAAGAGGTGGGCTCAGGTTAGTCGAAACACCCCCGCCACGAGAAGGCCGGCCCATGGGGGCGTACAGGGGTGGTGCGGAATGCTCCAAGACAGAGAAAAAGCCCTTGATGGTGGATAGGGTCCAAGAGTTTTAGATACGACGGTCTGGCAGAGCCGTACTAATGTGGCTGAGAAAGTTGAGTTTTTGGTCAAAAATAACTCCAAGGAATTTGGCCTCTGTGACAGCTGGAATGGGAGATTTCCCTATTTTGATTTCAGGATCTGGAAAAAAAAAAAAACTGACGAAAATTATGGAAGTGAATGCACTGTGTCTTCGTAGGAGAGAAAGTGAAGCCGTTTTCATCCGCCCACTGATGAATTTTTATCCACACAAAGCTGGAGCCTGCGCTGGACACTCGGGTACAGGCTTCCAGTTGCATAGACAGCAAAATCATCCACAAACAATGAGCAGTCTGAACCCTGCTGAACTGACTTGACAATGTTGTTAATCTTGATGCTGAATAGGGCCGGAGACAGTATGCTCCCTTGTGGAACACCCAACTCCTGCTCATGAACATCAGAGAGAGTGGTGCCAACCCGGACCTGAAACTGTCGGTCTGCCAAAAAATTTTGGATGAAAAGTGGAAGATGACCCCGAAAACCAAGATCATGGAGATCATGAAGAATTCCAGATTTCCAGGTGGTATCGTAGGCTTTCTCCAAGTCGAAGAATATAGCCACTGCGTGTTTGTTTGTTCAGAAAGGCGTTCCGAAGCGTAGATTCCAGACGAATCAAATGGTCCACTGTAGTATGATGATGTTACGGAAACCACACTGTTTCTTTCGCCAGAAGGCCGTCGGTTTCAAGTTTCCACATGAGTCTAGCGTTGACCATTTTCTCCATCAGTTTTACAGACACAGCTGGTCAAAGCTATTGGACGGTAGTTTTTGACGGGTTGGAGAGATCTTTTCCAGGTTTGGGAATAGGAATGATGAGGGCTTTTTTCGCCAAGATGGTGGAAAGAATCCAGTAGTCCAGTAGTCCATACATGGTTGTATACATGTAGCAGGATGTGCAGACCTTTTTTTGCGGAAGATGTTTTCAAAAGTTTATAATGGATTTCATCTATACCGGAGAGGAATCGTTGCAAGAAAGTAAGGCGGATTTCAATTCATTTAAAGTGAAAGGAAGATTGTAGTCTTCCATGTTGTCTGACGAAAAGTTGCAGGGTGATTTTTCTTTAAGGGCTTTGTTTTTTGACAAAACTGGCTGACTTTGTTAGAAGAGGAGGAATTCTTTTCAATGGTTGAAGCAAGCAGATTAGCAACTGCTTTTTTTCTCTGTTATTAAAGAATCAGAAAACTTGATGTGGTTCACAGTGGGGCAGGTGTTCTTCCCTTTAATTTTCTTGATGATTTTCCACACTTTTTTCTTCGATGTTTTGGATGTGAGACTTGAGCAAAACTGTCTCCAAGATAATCGCTTACTGGTCTTATATATGTGTTTAGATTTGGCCCTCAGTTTCTGATGCGCTCGGACGTTGGGCATCGAGGGTCTGCAAGAGACCCTACGTTGAGCTCTTTACGGGTTTTGTTAATTTCTTTGCACTCAGAATTGAACCAAGGAACTTTTGGCATTACGGGCTTCTTTGGAAGATGTCTGGATGGTTGACTTTGCGCAATTCAGTATGAAATCTGAAAGACTTCCTGCCGGATCGTCACTTTGCAGGATCTTGTCCTCTTCCAGATCCATAAGAAACTTAGTGGCAAAAAAGGTCCCAATCTGCTTTGTTGAAATTGAGGCGTTCTGGCAAAGACTCACTCTCTCTGCATTCGTACACCGAAGCAACACACAGAAAGTGGTCACTACCATGCAGGTCCTCATCAACCTCCCAAACAAAATCCAAAAAAACAAGATGGATCACAGACAGAAAGATCCAGACAAGATGTGTGTGCCATTAGCGGAGTGAAAGTAAGTTGGTGATTTCCTATTCAAGACACACAGATCAAGCTCCGAAAACACTTCCTCTAAAAGCAGACCCCGTGGTGAAGATCTCTCACTTCCCCATAGAGGAGAGTGGCCATTCAGATCACCCAACAGCAGGAAGGGTCGAGGAAGCTGCTCCAAGAGTGAAATGAGGTCCTGTTTGGTGACGCAGATGTTTGGAGATAAGTACAAACTACAGATAGTAACTGTTTTGTGGAGAGTAACCCGAGCTGCCACTGCCTGAAGCGGAGTCTGCAGAGCAACTGGGCTGTACAGAACAGAGTTGTGAATGAACAAGACAACTCCACCAGAAGCACCATGTTCAACAGACTGTGCAGGTAGATTTAGAAAACTGTAGCCAGAAAGTGAAAAATTTTTTGTCAGACTTGAGAAGAGTTTCTTGGAGGGCAATTAGCACTGGCCTAGCCTCACGGCACAACAGCTGCAATTCTTCATAATTGGAAGACAGTCCCCTGATATTCCAATGTATGATTGAATCCATTGTGGATGAGTCCATCATAAAAGAAATATGGTGAAGGAAAATAAATCTCGTAACTCTTCCTTTTATGCCATATCCACATCATCTGGATCCGAGAGAACTGCAAATCTGTTGAAATTTCTCTCCGCTTTTTTCTCATCGATCTGAAAAAATTATGTTTGGCGGGGTTTTTTTTTTAGGCGGCGACTTGGTCTTTCCTCCAGAACCGCCAGCTCCCTTGTTGACAGCTGTAGGGGTGCCCTTTGGAGGATTTTTTGAGGGGGTGGTCTTGTCTTGCACTTCAACGACTTCCACTCTCTGCCGCCCTGAAGTGCCTGTAGGTCTTTTTGCCCCCTGTTGGTCTGGGGGCGGGAGTAGGCTTTGAAGAGACTGACTCGTATCTGAAGGCGATGACTGCTGGGGTTCATCGCATGCAGTGGTTCTGCCTGAGGCTACAGACTTGGTTTCTGGCTCTCTCTCGGCAAACGAGGACTCCACCGTCTGCACTCCAATGCTGACTGTTGTTGGCTTCTTTACTGCAGCAGCTGCAAACGAGAGCCCAGCAGTTGGTTGACTTTTCATAGCAATCTTTTTCGCCTCAAAAAACGGGATTCGCTGTTCAGTCTTTATCCTCTGAATTTCCTTTTCCTTTAACCAGTTTGGACAGGTCTTCGATGATGATGGGTGCTTGCCTCCACAGTTGGCACAGAGTGGTGGACTGTCACACACACCCTGGTGGACTGGCTGGCAGCAGGTACCACACACCTCTTCTTCCGTACATCTATCCCTCACATGGCCGTACCTCTGGCACTTGAAACAGCCCAGAGGTGATGGGATGTACAGCGACACTGAAACTCTCAGGCAGCCCACCGTAATCGACTCCGGGAGAGAAGTAGAGCAGAAGGTCAGGAAAAGGGTGTCAGTCGGAACCCTGTCATTGCCTTTACGTACAAGCACACGATGAACGTGGGTCACTCCTTGAGATGCCAGCTCTGACTTGATTTCAGCCTCCGACACTCCTCTCAAATCTCTGCACCGGATTACTCCCTTCGAAGAGTTGAGAGATTTGTGTGGAGACACTCTGATCAGTCGATCCACCAACGTTGTCGATTTTAACAGCATCTCTGAGTGCAGCTTGGAAGAGCACTCAATCAGAAGTGACCCATTCCTCAGTCTCTTGACGCTCTTTGACTTCCCGCTGAGGCCATTGATTCCCTTCGCAATCGCAAAAGGACTCAGGCCTGACAGAGGTCTATCCTCATCTGCTCCCTTCACAATCAGCCAGCTGGGCCAGAAGCCTGAAAGGACTCTCGTCTCATGTTCCGAATCTGTGTCCGTCTCTGTTTCTGAATCCTGCCTGTGTCTTTTTTTTTTGTTTTTGGTGCCATGGTGTATTCATTAGAATTCATCTCTCTTGATTCCCACCCGCCATCGAGTCCCAACAAGGGGGATGCCCATTTTATATGGAATTCCAGTATATCTGGGGCGCCAGGACTTCAAAAGAGATATACACAGGCCTGAAAGCATCCCCTGCCACAGAAGCTCCCAAACCCGTTTGACCCGAGCCGCCACCTTCTAGCCTGAGCTAGGGCATGCACGCGACCAGCCGCTTGATCGAAGTGGGCCACTTCGACCACCTGTCTAGGGGAAGTCCAGGCCAAAGAGGTGTGTTGACTTGATGCACCGCAGTCACATCAGCGGTTTCAACCTCCAGGATCCTATTCTCCCCCATCACAGGACGCACCGCACGGCAAACACGGTGGGCCTCGGAGAAGACCACAGAGAAAAGAAGAGTGTTGGAAAGAAGACTTGAAGGGGAGATGAAGATAGAAAGAGCCAAATAAGAAAGGCAGAAAACAAGAAAAGGAGAAAGGCGGGTTACTATTAGTCAGGATCCTCACCCTTAGCCTGTCTGACATGGGAAGCCCTACCAGGGGCATCAACTCCTTACCACGTTGCGCTTAGGCCAGACAGCATCTTCAACTTTTCAGGCCTAGAAGCATTCTAAAAAACTAGCCTATCTTCAAGTATTGATGCCCCCGCCAGCAAAGCCTAAGGGATCACAGGACCACGCAAGCCCTCCGACCATGGCAAGGTTGCAACCCCGGAGGGCGTTGATCGAAAAAGGCAGATTGTAAGCTTCAGAGTTGTCTGATGTGAAATTGTATGAAGATTCTCTCCGATTTGCTTGTTTCTTAAAAAGGCTGCAGATTTATTTGAAGATGAGTTCTGTTGGATGGTGGAGGCCAACAGATTGGCAACAGCCTGTTTGTCAGTGATCAGAGCATCGGCAAGTTTCAGGTGATGAATGGAGGGGTTGGTGTTCTTCCCTTTGATTTTTCTGATGATGTTCCAAACTTTTTTCTTTGAAGTTTTAGGTGTCAGCCCGGAGCAGAAGTTTCTCCAAGACTGACGTTTACTGATTTTGAAAGTGTGTCTCGATTTAGCACGGAGTTTTTCTGATGGGCTCGAGCGTTGGGACCTGAAGGTCGTTGGTATACCTGACGCTGAGCTGTTTGCGTATTTTTGAGATCTGTTGGCAGTCAGAATTAAGCCAGGGTGTCTTGGGCAGTTGGGGTTTGTCGGAAGACATTGGAATACAGGTTTTAGCACAGTTTATCACAGCATTGGTCAGAGATTCTGCTGGGTCTGGACTCTGAAGGAAATCTATTTCCTGGAATTCTTTTGAAATACTGGTTGCAAAAAGATTCCAGTTTGCCTTCTTATAATTAAGACGTTGTGAGACAGAGGCGGTTGCAGCTAATACAGGTTTTAAAAGAACAGGCAAATGGTCACTTCCATGCAGATCGTCATGGACAGACCACTCATAGTCCAGGACCAGCGAGGGGTCACAAATCGACAAATCTATACACGAAAGTGAACCTGTGGAGGAGTGGAGGTAAGCTGGAGTTCCATCGTTCAGACAACACAAACCAAGTCTGAAAGGACATCTTCAAGAAGCAGACCTCTGGTTGACGAATTCACACTACTCCAAAGGGGGTTGTGTCCACTGAAATCACCAACAGCAAAAATGGCCGGGGAAGCTCTCCAATCAGACTGACAAGGTCCTGACGACAAACCGGGACAGAAGGAGGCAGATAGAGTGAGCAAATTGTAATAGTCTTGTGGAGAGTGACTCTCGCAGCTACAGCTTGAAGGGAGGTAGTCAGAGCGACAGGACTAAACAGCAAAGTTTTTTATGTAAAAGAACGGCAACACCACCCGACAGTCGCAATGTGATGCTTGTGCTGGCTTGGAAAAAAATATAAAGCCAGAAAGAGTGAAGATCTTCTAGCTTTGAATTTTAGTTTCTTGAAGAGCTACGACGAAAGGTTTTAACGTTTGACACAGAAGCTGCAGCTCCTCAAAGTTTTAATGTAAGCCACGGATATTCCAATGGATTATGTACTGTCCATGGTGCAGAGAATGAACAGGAGAGAAATCAGGTCATCTCCTCGTCATCATCTGCATTCAGTGGACCAAATTTATTAGAGAGTTGGACTGGACTGTTGGAGTCTTCAGACCTGTGGCAGACTTGCCCACAGGTGAAGAAGGCCTGGATTTTAGAGATGGTGGAGGTTTCCTTCTCATCTCCACCATCTCCACACTGGGTTGAACTCTCTTACCCGCACGGGCACTGCTCACAGAAGTTCAAGGCGGGAGGGCTGGCTTTTTAATCTGCCCAGTAGCAGCAGAAGTAGACTGCTGGGCAGTCTGAGGGTGGCGGATTTTTTTTGCCTCCACCAAGGGCACCCACCTTGGACTGGGAGGTGGTGTCTTTGCTTCCAGAGTTTAACATGCTACTCTGCAATGATTTTGTAAAAATAAATTCATCAGTCTGGCAGCAGACTGAACGGGTTGAAACTTTCTTTATTGCTGAAGCATACGAAGACACTGTTGATGTTTGACTACCAACAACCTGTCTACGTGCCTCAAAAAACGAGATTTTCTTTTCGGTTTTAACCTTCTGGATATTGGACTCCTGAATCCAAACAGGGAAGGTACGTGAAGAGGAGGGGTGGTCGCCACCGCAGTTCACACACATGAGCCGGATATTTACACGGTCCATCATGGGTTGCCTTGCAGCAAGCACCGCACACCTCCTCCCCAGAACAGCGATCTCTGACAAGTCCAAACTTCTGGCATTTGAAACATCTCATTGGAGACGGAACATACATTTGCACACGGACATTAAGCAGCCTACTTTAATGACTGAAGGTAGCAAAGGGTTGCAGAATGTCAGAAAGAGGGTTTTGGTTGGCACTCTTTCTGCACCTTTTTTAACTGTCACCCTATGCACCTCCGTCACACCTTGGGATGCAAGCTCTGTCTTGATCTCCGCTTCTGAGACACCTTTCAAAACCGGGCACCGAATAACTCCTTTAGACGAATGTAACTGCTTATGCGGAGTCACCTGGATGTCTCTGTCCACGAACCTTGTTGCACTCAGCAGCTGTTCCGATTGCTTCTTCAACCTGCACTGGAAGAGGAATGAGCCGTTCCGTAGCCTTTTCACTGACTGAGGGTCGCCTGCTAGACCTTGAAAGCCCTTCTGAATTGCAAAAGGACTCAGAGCGTAAATAGGCTTTTCCTGCTCTGTCCCTTCAATCACAAGCCAGGAGGCCCACAAACATGTCCTCTGTCTCGTCTCCATATCTGAGTCACTGTCTGAATCCGGTTGTCTGGAAATGGGGTCCACTGCCTTCCTCTTCTTAAAGGGGGAATGATTTTTGATAAAGCTATGTTTTTATGTGTATACATTTTCGTCTCACCTTTACCCACCAACCATGGAGTCCAACAATGGGGCCAGGGCAAAGAAATCACCGTCTGGGGGTGAGCACTGCTAACCAGCGAAGGCAGGTGTGTTTTCAAACGCTGCGCGAGTAATTAGCTTATTTTAACTAATTGCTTGCCGATCAAGTAAAATGCAGCAAGTTTAGCAGTGCAGCTACTGCCTTACCACGTGAGCCCACTTGGACTTAATATGTGAAGAAATGTGTATGCACATTAGAGGAAATGGGGTCCACTGCCTTCCTCTTCTAAAGGGGGGAATGATTTTTGATAAAGCTATGTTTTATGTGTATACATTTTCGTCTCACCTTTACCCACCAACCATGGAGTCCAACAATGGGGCCAGGGCAAAGAAATCACCGTCTGGGGGTGGCTGACCACCGAGCGGAGGACCTGTCAGCCTACGTGCGCAGGAACAACCTGCGCATCTACGGCTTGAAGGAGGAAAGTGGTACTGAGGAGACATCGCAGCAGTGTGAGGAGCTGATGTTTGACTTCGTCAGTCAGTATAGCTATGGATCGACATGACGGTGATCGGAAACGGAAACAACAGTCGGCGGGATCACAATCAGGTTCAAACTCGTCGGATACTTCTGCATCGAAAACCAGTGAAGTGACTGATAGTAAGAGTACCCCGAAGAAGCAGAAGGTATCGGGAAAAAAGCCAACATCAATCAAGGAAACGTTGCTGAAGTTCGCATACAAGCCGACGATAGAAGAAGGAAAGGACATGATGGCCGACAAGGGGGACGACTACCATTTGTCGGACTCGGAGAGTCCCAACCCAGTTTTTTCCCCTGATGGAAACTCGAACCCCTTTCACCCTCGCGATCGGGGCATCAGTAATGAAGACCTGATGCTGAAACTGTGCGCCAACAGAGCAGAGATCTCCAAGTTGACCAGTATGGTGGATGAGTTGAGGGCCGCTCTGTTGGCAGTGCAGACGGAGAACGACAAGCTGAAGAGAGAGGTGACCGAGGCGAAGAAGAGGGAGGAGCTGATGAAGACCCCAGCTTGCTGAAACCAGGCACCTTGCGGAGCTGGCTGACCACCGAGCGGAGGACCTGTCAGCCTACGTGCGCAGGAACAACCTGCGCATCTACGGCTTGAAGGAGGAAAGTGGTACTGAGGAGACATCGCAGCAGTGTGAGGACAAAGTGGTCTCTCTCTTCAATGACAAACTGAAATTGAAAGTGAAAAGAGAGGACATAGAGGCTGTTCACCGTGTGGGTGCCAACCAGGGACAACGCAGATCTTCGGGATCCTCAACCCAGTCGAAAAAACCCTGCAAGAGGAATTATTGTGCGCGGTTTGTTTCGCGGCGTGTGCGAGACTCTGTGCTGTTTTCCCGAAAGTGTCTGAAAGGCACAGGAACAATTATAGTTGAGGATCTGACTCCCCGTGCATACTCTTTGCTGTGTAATGTTAAGTGTGACACAACCGTTTGCCAACAGGCATGGACCAAAAACGGCAATGTGATCATGAAATCTGTGAGTGGGAAGATCGTTACTGTGAAATCTCTTTCCGATTTAAGGCATTCAGACCAACGCGTCATGTGGTCGCAACGTAAGCAGGACTGCTTTGAAGTAGGCCTACGTACAGTGTCGTCTGCTACTCATGTAAAGTAACTACCTTGAACCTGCATGTCTCTTTTCTGTAACTACCGGGTTTGGGTTGGTGGCTCTATGAAAAAGACATTTTCCTTGCATGATTCTTGCTTTGATGTTCTACTTTTCTTGCCTTATGTAACATGTTTAATTAGACCATATCATGAGTCATTGAGTATTACTAGCTTTCATTGACATTGTTTCCCGATCGATTGATCCATTTCCCGATCGATTGATCCATTGGTTAAATAGATATTCGACAGAAGTAATGTTCAATAGGAGTATCTGTCAAAATGTATATTTCCCTCTGAGATTACCATTCGAATTTGTTTTAAATTTTGTTGATCATTGTGTTTCATTTTCAATGGTGGGAGCACATGTTCTGTTTGTTTTGGTCACATGACTCGGTCAGTGATGGCCGCCGTCGTGAGCGAAACCTGTAGTGAATGTGGGGGGTGAAAAGCTTTGCGTTTCCTTGCCATGGATCATTTTTGTGGTGCTCAATGTGGAGTATTGGCGGTGGACCCAATTATGACAAGACTACGTGAGTGTTTTTTGTTGTTGTCGTGTAGTGTAGTCGTCCTTACGTTGTGTGTGTGTGTTGTGTGAGTTTCATGTGCTCGAGTGATGTGCCAGCGGGTTCGACAGAAACTGGGTCAAGTTCATTTTTACTCCATTATACTATGGTGGCTTTGGATATGTTTTTGAGAGGCATGGCCCTCGAGAAAATAATGATGACATTGTGTCTGTTGAAGTGGATAAATGTGGCGTGTATGACGTCAGTATATGGAAAATGGAAGCTTGTCTGTCTTTCCAGGCTGCTGTATCATTATGTTCTGTATTTTGTGCTGAATCTAGTTTGGAGAGAGGGGAGGGAGAGATGGTCTGTAACCTGCTTTTCCTTTTCATGTTTGTTTTTGCAGCACTGCAGTTTTTTGTACAAACATGACACTGATAGTCACTGATAGTCACTGCTGTTCTGAACTTTCCTTTATGGCCTCTCTTTGTACAGTATGTATCTCAGGATTTTTTCTTAAATCCCTTTTCTCTCACATTTGTACAGTTCCCTAGTATCATACCAAGATGACAGCAAAAGATTCTTTTAAAATTTGCTCATTCAACTGCAATGGGTTGAACAATTCAAATAAGAGAGAAAGGATGTTTTTGATTTTTTTTGAGAAAGAGAGATGCTCATATCCTTTGTTTACAGGAGACGCACTTAAAAGTTGAGTCTGAGGATTTTATTCGAGCTAGCTGGGGTTACAATGTTTGGCTCAGTGGCTCTAAAACAAATAAAAATGGTGTTGCCATATTTTTCAATAATAATTTTGAATATAAATTGTTTGATGTTATCAGAGACCAGCATGGTAGTTATATTGTGTGATGAATGTTGAATTTTTGAAAAAAAAAAGTTTACCTTGATAAATGTATATGGGCCCAGTAGTGGTGACAAACCAGAGTTTTTTGACAAAGTTTGTGAACACATTGATCTGATTGACAATGAACATGTGATTATAACCGGGGACTGGAACTGTGCTTTGAATATGAAAATAGATGTGCGAAACTATTCAAGCACTGAGAATCGTCCAAGAACCCGAAAAAAGATTACTAGTATTATGATAGAACACAACCTTTTTGACGTTTTCAGAGAAATGTATCCAGATAAAAGGGAGTACACATGGCGTAAGTTTAATTCAATAAAACAAGCAAGGCTTGATTATTTTCTGATAACCGAAGGATTGATGGCAGAAGTAAACAATGTCTGTATCGACCCAGGATACCGATCAGACCATTCTGTGGTTATATTGTCATTGAAAAAAGATCAATTTAAATGTGATAAAACCTTTTGGAAATTTAACAGCAGTTTACTTAGAGATAAAAAGTATGTCCTTGAAATAAAGCAGACTATTAGTGAAGTTAAAAAAACAATAGGCTGCCTTAGTTTACAATGTAGATAACATGGACAATATCAGGAATGAAGATCTATGTTTCCAGATAAGTGACCAACTCTTCTTTGAAACTCTTATGTTTGAAATTAGAGGTAAGACCATTTCCTATGCCTCCCATAAGAAAAAACAGGATTCTAAAGAAGAATGCAACCTTGAAAAAAGAATCAGGTCTCTTGAAAAAGACTTGCAGGAAGATGACATCCCGCTTTTGGAAAATTTGAAAGCACAACTGCAAGAAATTAGAGACTCTAGAATACAAGGCATAGCAATACGTTCAAAGGTTCGCTGGATAAATCAAGGGGAAAAAGTAAGCAAATATTTCTGCAACCTGGAAAATAGAAATTACTTAGACAAATCAATACCATTTCTAGAGAAAAATAACAATGATGTTATATCTGATCAAAAAGGTATACTTGAAGAAGTCAAACAGTTTTAAGAAGACCTATACAAGTTTCGTGATGTTTATGACATTGACATCACAGATGAATTCCCTGATGCCCCGGTTTTAACACATGAGGACAGTGAGTCAGTTGAAGGACTCATCACATACCAGGAGGCGGCAACTGCACTCAAACATATGAAAAACTTTAAGAGCCCTGGTCCTGATGATGATTACCGTGGAATTTTTCCAAGTTCTTCTTTGCGGACATTGGCAGCCTATTTGTGCGCTCAATTAATGAAGGTTTTTCTTAAGATCAGCTGTCAATATCACAGAGACAAGGGACCATCATATGTATTCCGAAAGAAGATAAATCAAAACGATTTCTTAAAAACTGGCGTCCCATTTCACTTCTAAATACTGCATACAAGATTGCTTCAACATGTATTGCTAACCGTTGAAGGGGATACTTCCGCAAATAATTCACGAAAGTCAGAAGGGTTTTTTTGAAGGGACGCTTCATTGGTGAAAATATTCGATTACCTTACGATACACTTTTGTACGCTGAAAAAGAAAATATTCCTGGAATGTTTTTATTGGTTGATTTTGAAAAGGCCTTTGACAGCGTTTCTTGGTCACTCTTGGAGAAGTGTTATTTTTTTTTTTAAGTTTGGCCCAAGTATAATTAACTGGATTAAGGCCTTTTATAAGCATATAACAACTTGCGTGTTGGTTAACGGTCAATACTCCCCATGGTTTCCCATAGAAAGAGGGGTGAGACAAGGGGACCCATTATCCCCTTACTTATATCTGATTTGTGCTGAAATCCTGTCTATAATGATTCGTAGCAATGTACTTATCAAAGGAATAAAATAAAGGACAAGGAAAGCTTGCTTTCCCAGTTTGCAGATGACACAAGTTTATGCTTGGATGGAAGTGAAAGATCATTTAATGAAGCAGTTTCAATGCTTTCAAAGTTTTCACTTGTTTCTGGACTTAAAATGAACTTTGATAAAACCCAAGTTGTCTGGATTGGAAGCAGGAAGAACTGTGGTGTCCGATATATGACAGACAAGAATTTTGTATGGGATCCTGACACCTTTAAAATTTTGGGAATTAAACTTTCTACTAACACCGATTGTATTGTAAAAATTAATTATGAGGATAAACTTCCAAGAGTGAAAAGGATCCTTGCTTCTTGGAAGAAGCGACAACTTACTCCTTTTGGAAAGATTACTGTTATTAAGACACTAGTGTTCTCAAAAATTGTCCACTTATTAATTAATCTGCCTGATCCATCAGAAGACTTTATTAGTACTT
>JADBJO010017032.1:25000-38814 GCA_016801955.1 Conus betulinus | reverse complement strand
TTTGCATGCTCTATGATTACCGAAGAAGCTTTAAGCGAAATGTTATTGGAGACTATCACAATTTAAATAAACTCTACTTCTGTGTTTTTTTTTTATTTTACGCCAAGTTTTTACCCAAAGAAGATAATTGGGCAGGAGTGGGTGTTCCAGCATTTATTTGGCTGATTTGAAACTCTACTCTTTATATCTATATATATATATACTATATCTATATATATGTGTGTGCTGTGTGTGTGGTGTGTGTGTTTGATGGTGTGTGTGTGTGTGTGTGTGTGTGTGTTTGTGCATTATTGAACGTGTTTACATGTAGGTTTGTCTTTTTTAAGTCATAGCCTCGTTATCGTACAACTAAGATTCAGTTCCTTTACCGCTGTTAAGTACTTGATATTGTTGCGTCTTTCAGTTAACACAAAGAATTTGCGTACATGCGTGTATTCTGGTTCATTCACAAATCCTTTTTTTAGTTAGCTATAAGCGGCACGCCCTGGCGATCACATGTTCGACACATCCACTCAGCTGACGGGTTCGATGGCCAATAACGACCATCCGGACTAACCTTGTCTGATCATACTCCATCTTACTGGAGGAACCTGGTCAGTTCCATATGATTGCATTAGGGTCACACTCAGTAAACTAGACTTTCTCTTTCTATCTTCTACCTGGAAACAACCCTGATGGCATTGTCAGTGCAGACAAGAAACGTACTGTTCATCAGATCAGAAACTGCATGTTTCTGCTGCTCTTTCTGATTGGCACTCCAGCGAACATCATCAACATGGTGGTGTTTTTACAAGCAGGGTCTGAAGGACCGTGTCACCTTGTGTCTGTTTTTCTTGGCTTTCAGTGATGGAATGTATCTGATCTTTAGCACGATATTCAAGCGGAAGAACTGTATATGCAGTTCCTCTCAAGACGAGAGGTGAGAAAAAAAACCCCTTCTTGACTTTTGTGATCAACAATAGGTTATTAGTTGTTTTAGGTATCTATTGCAGCTCTTCCCATCCTGTCTGCCATCATTGCGTTGAACGATGTCCCTGCGTTTTCAATCCGCTCAAATTTCAAAACCTGATACGCACTAGGGACAATGGCAGCTATTATCTTTGTGGTTTATGTCTCAGTGTACGGCATTTCCATTCATTCTGTTTGTCCGATACCGTATTGGATGTCTGTATGATCCCACGTACGGTATTCGCGTTATGGGCATTTATTGAAGGAGAATTCTACAAAGCTAACAAAGATCTGATCAACTATATGGAAGGCGTGGTGATTGGTATTGGTGTTCTTGGGAGGGACGATGGTATTGGCGACAATATCCGTAGTTCTGACGATAGTGAAACTTGGTCAGATCAGGCAATGGAGATCAGAAACGTCTTCTTCCTTCTCATCACGTGACATAGCTCTGACCAAGATGCTTGTAAACAGCTCCATCTTGTTCATCGTCTGTGTGTCACCCTATGGCTCTCTTCAACGTCATTAGGTTGATATTCCCTGAAGTGGACTATGGACGAAGAGAACATAACTTGTTTCTATGTTGTAGACTGATTTGTGACGTAATACTTTTTGCTGAAGCCCTGCTCCAACATCTTTGTGTATTACACTATGGGTTCCCGCTATCGGGAAACATTGGTGGGCAGTCTTCGGGAGAAAGAAGCAGCAACAAAACTAATACCAGAGGAAAAAAGAGAATACAGATATTTGTTCTTGAACAGGCGACACTAATGAATCTATGAATTGTCTTGGTCTGGCATTCTCAGTAATATCCTTCCCCCTCCCTTTCGCACTTTCGCCCTCCCACCCTCACACAACAAACACACACACCAGACAACGCGGCGCGCGCACACACCCAACACACCACACACACACACAGAAGGAAGAGAGAGAGAGATAGAGAGAGAGAGACGAGAGAAGGAGAGAGAGAGAGAGAGAGGAGAGAGAGAGAGCAGAATTCTAATCGGATGGAACTGAAAACAACAACGACAACAAACAGCAACCATACACACATAACACCTCATACACATTTCCCCTGTGTGGTATGTGGGGGAAGGGTTGTGTCACAGAAAATCAAATAAACTACTTGTCATAATTCTACTGAACTTTTGAACAATAGGAACATGGACCCAATGACGCAGGCACTCTTTCACGTATTCCGGCTCCTTGGGTCTGGGTAAAGCTTCCACCTTGGATTCATGATCTGTCATGCGCTCCCTCTCTAAGACAGCCATGAAAGATATGAAAAATTGTGGTCCCACATGCTCTATATTCCACTTTTTATTACCCATCTTACAAAAACAAAAAAAATATTAAACTCTTAATTCTTTTAACACAATTTCAAGAACCCACACCCTCCTGGATACCAACTTTTCACAATTTCAAACGAATGCAAACCTGTGGTGTACAAACACTCATGCATCACTGAAAGCAACCAACCAATTGTTCTGCTTGTACCCTGGCTTATGATTCATAATCAGTTTCTCCCGGTGCCCTGGCTGATTCTGAGTCAATACCAATGTCTGAAGACAGTTTACTGTATACTTCATTTTCATACCTCTCCTCAGTGGAAAACGATGGGACTGCTGGTTGAGGCTGGTCTGGCATCAGGGTAGCATTACTGCAGAGTCCAGGACGAGCTTTCATGATTCCCTCAGCATCCTTCACCAGTTGTCCCCGGCTTCACACCGACCTCCATCAGAACTGAAAACAAAAACACACCTTTATACCAATTTTAAAGAAACTGTACATGCATTTATTATTCCTTTGACCATCCTTCTTGGTGCAGTGGTCGGCATCTCAGATTACAGACTGTGAGGTCTACAGTTTGAATCCCATCATGGCCAAAGGATTTTTTTTTTTTCCTGGACCAACCTTGCCCAGAGTGGTGGCTATGAGCTCGATTGGGAAGACTGAAACCAATAAATCGAGCTTCATCTACCTAAAGGATGGGACTCTGTTAGCGTTGTTTTAATTCCATGACCAACACTGTAGATATCTGTAGTTCTCGGGCCTGGTTAATGCCAGGATAACACACCTAATTAATGCCGGGCTATTTGAAAGAAAGTGTGAAATACAAACCTGTCACGTAGTCTCAGACCAAAAATAGAATTACTCAGCATAATCATTATCATTATGATTCGTTCATTTACCATCAATCATTATCATCGATCTCATACCCATCATCATAGAAAATAAGAAACAGACTCAATTCTGCGGCCTTGCATGCCCTGCTCTTGCTGACTTCAGTTTCAATTACTAGTCCAGTTAATACCCTTGGTGTATTCAGGTCAAAGTCATGGTGATCAGTGTGTTTTTGGGAGCTGTTGTTGGATGGTCATGGCGATTGTTGTCGTCAATAGGGGATTAGTAGGTGGTGTCCTAGATTCCGCCGAAATCCACAATTTTGTTTCATCAACAGTGCAGTGTCTTCACGGTTGGTGGCCTCCTGACCATCGAACAAAGATGTGCTCCACTTGGACAGCTGGTTTTGGATTCTATAACTTCAACAAGCTGGGATGTGAGTGTGTTGGGGACTCGAAATGAGCGGTTTGTGAGCAACGCTTCTTCACAACCCAGCAAATGGAAGGTAACAAATGTGACTCAAATGAGAAAGAATATGTATTTAACTTAATCACTGTAGTAAGCCTCCACCGATCATGGCTGACCATGGATGAATCTTTCCCAAGGTTTATGCGTGGACGGTTATGAGCCTAGGCATTGAAATGTGGAAGACAGGCTGTTGCCCATGCAACTTGTCTCCCATCTCAACCTCGCTGACGAATCCAAAGGAACAGCAAGGTTACTACAGTGCTACTGTAATGTGATACGGACTCATATGAAACTTTTAACTCTCTCTCTCTCTCTCTCTCCTCTCTCTCTCCTCTTCTCTCTCTCTCTCTCTCTCTCTCTCTCTCTCTCTCTCTCTCTCTCTCTCTAGATCTGCCCCCATTTCCCAGAGATATATCCCGACAAGGAAAATCTCCAGTTTATCAATTCTCAGGGTCCACTAATCTCTTTGACCTTGACCGGTACACAAGTTTCTAATGCCCCATAAGCTGCTGCTTCTTATTTTTCTCGATCGACAAATGGACAGGCCTATCTCCATGTTAAGGCAGTGGTGGGGTGTGCTGAACCTCCAGGTTGCCGTAGAGCTTTTAGGCCAGAGGCATGGGGTCAGGCCAGGTCCTCTTGTCTGAGCGCCTCGTACGGCAGGCAGCACTGGAGCAGATGTTCGGTTTGTCTGGCTATTATTCCTGCATGGCCACTGTTCTGTGTGGCCAATGCGGATTTTGGTGTAGAGATGGTGGATCAGACCATTGAAGCCAGTCCTGATCCTGAACTCTAGGACCTGCTCTCGTCTTGTCAGTTGGTAACCCAGCTCTGTCCTGTTGTAGCTTGGGTGTTCCTGCATCCACTTCTCCTGCTGCATGGCCTTGATGATGGTCTTGGCTTCAGAGCAGGATGTAATCCTGGCCAGCACCATATGCTAAACCAACTTCACACCATGTTTCAGCATCATGTGTCAACCAGTGCTTGAGATTTGGCTAAAATAGATTTCCAGTTATCAATTTCATACACCAAGATAAAGACTTTAACCTTAGAATTCAATGTTTGGATCTCTTTCCATTAAGGTGGCACACTAACACTCAAAATTTAAAGCGATTCTATTGACCCATTTGGAAAATATACTTGGGACAGTCAGAAGAAACAGTGATACTGATTTTCAGCAGCCATCATCCAGCAATCAACTTGACCTGAATCTTGACCTTAATAGGTACACATTATTCGGAAGCACCATAAACCAAACCAACTTAAATATCAAGCTTCAGCATCCTACATTGCCTGGTGCCCGAGATATGGCTTAAAATACATTTTCAGTTTTCAGGTTCATATGACAAGGTAATGACCTTGACATTAATAATTCATGTCCTAATCATCTTCCTTTCAAGAGTGACACATCACACAAAATTTGAAGCAGTTTGGCCGAACTGTTCTAGAGATGTCCTTGGGACAGACAGAAAAAAAAAATGCCCATCGCAAAGGCTGATTACTGGCAGTGACAGACAAAAAAAAAAATCAAACACACTGAACCGTACCTCTTTCCACGTAATACTCCTTCCTCCCTTAGAAAGTCAAACACTTCCTTAGCAGTCATGAAAACCTGGCGAGAGAAAGAAAATGGCAAATATCACAAAAACTACAACAAAAATTAACAGTAAACACAACAAAATCCTTACAAAGGATGGATTTTGCGTGTGTTATTACACTTTTTTTTCCCTTCAAGGGCGTAGAGGAATAACAGTAGAACGTAAAGGGAGTGGCGACAGCTCTGTTGCATGGAAGTCTACTTAATTATTTTGTGATCACTAAACAAGTTTTTCTCCTCTCTCGTCGGCGGAAAAGTTGTTTAGTAACTACTAAACAGCAAAGTAGACTTTGATGCAAAAAGCCCATAGGAGCAGAGCTGAGGTGCAAGAAACTTTTATAAGTCCAACGGAATATTAAGGCCAAACAATCGTCTGTTTCCTGTTTCATTGGTTTTAAAGATAGGGTCGGTAGGTCAGTTTTTTTAAATCTATCAATCTCTCTCTCTCTCTCTCTCTCTCTCTCTCTCTCTATCTCTCTCTCTCTCTCTCTCTCTCTATATATATATATATATATATATATATATATATATATATATATATCTGCATCCCATCCCTCGGCTCCTGCTTCCCCTCCCCCACCCCCTTCTTATCCATGATAAATGTTCACTGTTACTGTTCTAAGTACTGAGAAGATCATTGATTTTTAATTCAACAGTGGACTAACGCAGAAATAGGAATGTGTGTGTGTGTGTGTGGTGGGGGGGAGGAGGGGGGGGGTCACAAAGATTTGTCAATTAGTTGCAACAAAAATATTCATTAAAATCAAATGGTGATCCCAATCCCCCACACCCCCCACCCCCACCCCCCTCACCCCCGCCCTCCCCTCCCCTTCTCAATTTCATCAGTTCACCTTTGTATCACTGCCGAGCTATTTTGCAAATTTCATCCAAATTTGTTTGGAACTTTTTGCGTAATGTATCTGACAGACACACGGACCGACACACACACACACACACACACACACACACACACACACACACACACACACACACCCTTACACACACACACACACACACACACCCGCACGCACACACACACACACACACACACACACACACACACACCCTTACACACACACACACACACACACACACACACACACACACACACACACACACACACACACACATTCTCTCTCTCTCTCTCTCCTCAGCGCATTTTAGGAGCGTAACATTTAGGGGCCAAGCCGAAGATCCTACTACATTGGTGTTTATTCCAGAGACATTATTCACTGGCCTGTACTAAACGAACTGCGATTTTGAAGGCGCCAGTCCAGATCTACGCCGACAAACGCCGTCACGTACTGCTCGGCTGTCGTCTGAGAAGAATCGGAACTTAGATCAAAACGTTCAGCGTCAAGAAAGTCTTTAGCCGTGTTTCCGTACACACATGGGGTGTATACAGTGTTTAGTGCATCGAGCAGTCCAGGGAAGTGGAGGAAACTGTCGCCTGTGTCTGCAAGAGCATTAGGATTCTACGGAGCTAGGAGAGTCAAACGGAAGACTGCTGCCTGAGCCTGTTGTTGAGCATTGGAAGGTATTGTTTCAGTGACTGATTGCTGACGTTAGTCTGAGTTACCGTGGAATACGTGCAGATTGGAAAGGAGCTAGGCCTTGCAGGTGATGAACTCAGAAAATATGTTCAAGAGGCTGAGGCTGCAGCAAACGAAAACTAGAATTGGCAGCTGAAGAGAAGAATAGACAGGAAGAACTTGAAGAGAAGAAAGACAGGAAGAACGTGAAGAGAAGAGAAGGCTAGAAGAAGAAGAACGTAAAAACAGGAAAAGACAGCAAGATAGGGGAAGAGAAGAGCAAGCTGCGGAAAGAGAATTGAAAAGACTTGAAATAGAACATCAAGAGAAAGAGAGACAAAGAGAATTTGAACTGCGGATGGCAGAAGTGAAAGTTAAGAATGGCGAACGCATTTTCCAGTCAGAAACTGAAGTTGCCAAGAGACCACGTCTTCCAGCTTTCGTAGATTGGAAAGGCAATCTCGACAGTCATCTGGAACGTTTTGAACGCCATTCTTAAGCAATGAGATAGCCAAAAGAGCAGTGGGCTACCAACTTAAGTGTCCTGTTGACTGGTCACGCCCTTGAGGTCTACTCAAGACTACCCCGAGAAGAAGCAAATGAATATGAAAACACTGAAAACGGAACTTCTCCGAAGTTATGATTTTTTCTGAGCAAGGTTTTCACATACGTTTCGGTCCAGTAGGCCAGAGAAGAACGAAAGTCCTGCTCAATTCCTGGCCAGGATTCAAAACTAGCCAGAGAGATGGCTGGAGTTGGCTGGAAGAAAGAAAGACTATGATGGCTTATCATATCTGGTCCTGAAAAAAGAATTTGTAGAATCCTGTCCTAAAGACCTTGCATCCCACCTTCTACAAGAGAAAGACCAGAGCCTGAAATCCTTGACTTGAAGCTGCACAGAGGTTCCTGGAGTCTCACAACTGAACCCTTGACACTAGATCAAAACCATCTACAGACCGGATACGACCAGTCCAGATTCCAAATATATCAACCCCACCGTTGAAATGCTTCAACTGCGGACGCCTGGGTCACAAGGCTGCTGAATGCAGACTGCCAAAGTATTCAGATAGACGCAGCCCTCCACACTTTAGTCATGAAGACTGGAAAGACCAGCACCTGGTTGGAAATTTTTTAAAAAGCTAACATCTGCTAATGTTGCCATCAGGGAAAGGAGTCAGGAGAGACTCCCATCGTCGAGGAGATGGAGATCTACCTCACGTCAAGTCCGTGACAGCCCTGAGGAGCATGAGAAAGTGGTGCAATGTGCCTTCTTAAACCCGTACCAAGAATGATCTGAGTGCCATGCCTGTGGTGAGCGGGCATTATGATGATAAGGAAGTACAGGTACTCAGAGATACAGGGGGTGCAGTGGTGTCATCATAAAGAAGGACCTTGTTCCAGAAAAGCAGTTTACTGGCAAGAATGGCTACCTACGATGTGTCCATGGACATGTTGAGGCCGTCCCTACAGCTAATGTTGAAATTTCTACACCGTTCTTTGTTTGGAGGGTGAATGCTTTGTGCCTGCCCATCCTCGTCATGACGTCATCATCGGCAATATTGAAGGTGCCCGTGCAGCCGATGATCCTGATCCTGAGTGGCCACACACCTGTGCAGTAACAGCACGCGCACAATCCAAGGAGAAAGAAGGGAGATCTACACCATTGAAGATCAGCAAATCTACAGAAATCCCAGAAGTAACCAGAGAGAAACTGATCCAGTTACAGCAAGCTGACCCTTCTCTGCAAAAATATGCCAGCAAAACAGACGCCATGACCAGGGGTAACACCGAAGTATCCTTTGTGAAGAAAAATGGTGTCATGTACAGACAGTACAAGAAAAAAGGTATAACTGATGGGGGTCAAATCACTTGCCAAGTTCTTGTTCCAGCCAGTCTACGAAAACCCATGATGGAGTTGGCCCATAACTCTATCCTTGGAGGCCACATAGGTGTCAAGAAGACCACAGATAAAATCATAGCAGCCTTCTACAGGCCAGGTACCCAGGGCGATGTTGCTCGCTTCTGCAGATCCTGTGACGTATGCCAGAAAACTGAACCCAAAGGAAGAACTCCACAGGTATCCATGGAGAAGATGCCACTAATTGACAGACCTTTCAAGAGGATGGCCATCGACCTCATAGGAGAAATCAAGCCAGCCAGTAAATCAGGACACAGATACATCCTCACTTTGGTAGACTATGCCACCAGGTATCCTGAGACTGTCCCACTGAAACGCATCGATACTGAGACCGTTGCTGATGCCGTGATTACATCTTCAGTAGACTGGGTGTACCTGACGAAATATTAAGTGATTCAGGGACCCAGTTTGTATCTGATTGCGTGAAGGAGGTTGTTCGTCTGCTCAGGTCTGCCAGTTGACCACCACGCCCTACCATCCCTTGTGCAACGGCCTGGTAGAGAAGTACAACAGAACATTAAATTCAGGCCATGCTAAAGAAGTTGTGTGCTGACCAACCACGACAATGGCAGATATATATCAATGCCTTGTTCGCTTACAGGGAATCCCTCAAGAATCTACTGGGTTTTCTCCCTTTGAGCTACTGTGCGGCCGGACTGTGCGAGGACCAATGCACATCCTGAAAGAACTGTGGACAAAAGAAGTGGAGTCTTCAGAAATCAAGAACAGTTATCAATATGTGTTTGAGCTGCGTGAACGCATTGAAGATACCCTACAGCTAGCCCGAAGTGAACTAGAAAAGTCCCAAGGCAAAAGCAAACACTACTATGACCAGAAGACCAAGGTCAGGAAATTTCAGCCTGGTGAGAAAGTCCTTGTCCTGCTTCCTACTGACAATAACAAGCTGCTGATGCAGTGGAAAGGACCCTATCCTGTAGAAGCAGTCAAGGGACTGAATGATTATGAAGTGAAAATCAAAAACAAGCAGAAGATTTTCCACGCAAATATGCTAAAAAAAATACTTTGAACGGGAAGAATAGCCAGCTACAGACGCACGTGCTGCTGAATTCCAATAATGGGAACCACCCTACCCCTCCAGTGATGGTGACAACTTCACTGAGGAAAGTTCTGTGAATGATGAAGAGATGTTAGAACTGAATGATTTCAAAATCTCAGGAATCAATTGACAGTGTAGTTTTTTGGGTCACAACTGAACAGCCACCAGCAAAAAGAAATGCGTGGACTGTTAAATGAGTACTCAAGCATCTTCACTGAGTTTCCAGGAAAAACAGATTGGATTCAGCATGAAGTGAGTTTGACTTCGCCTAAGCCTATCAGGTCAAAGCCCTACCCATTGCCTTATGCTACCAGAGAGTCGCTGAAAGAAGACATCAAAGACATGTTGAAACTGGGAGTTATACGAGAGTCCCGAGGGTCGCCATACGCGTTGTCAGTTGTCATTGTCAAAAAGAAAGATGGGACTAACCGAGTGCGCATCGATTTTAGGCGACTCAACAAGCTGATTTACTTAGATCCTGAACCCATGCCTACAGCTGCTGACCTATTTCAGAGACTGAGCGGAGATAAAGTTTTGTTTTTTTTTTCCAAGATCGATCTCAGCAAGGGTTATTGGCAAGTTCCATAACAGAAGAAGACATTCCAAAGACTGCATTTGTGACTCCATATGGGACATACGAGTTCCTCCGAATGCCTTTCGGTATGAAGAATTCTGAAGCAACACTCAAGAGGGACATGAGAAAACTATTGGGCAACATGGATGGTGTCATATACTACTGGGATGACATCCTGGTCCATTCCAAAACATGGACAGAACAGCTGGAAATTCCTCGGAAGCTGTTCAAACGGCTGTCTTCTGCCAATTTGACTGCGAGACCCAGCAAGTGTATTAGTGGCGCAGATGATATTGACTTCATTTCATATGTGTGTGTGTGTGTGTGTGTGTGTGTGTGTGTGTGTGTGTGTGTGTGTGTGTGTGTATCTTTCTCTCTATCTATCCATCTATCTATCTCTCTATCTATATACGTGTGTGTGTGTGTGTGTGTGTGTGTGTGTGTGTGTGTGTGTGTGTGTTTTTCATTAGATCAACGTGTTTACATGTATGTTTGTGCATTTTTTCAGTTCTAGAAATCTATTATCGTACAACTAAGATTCATTTCCTGTACAGCTGTTAAGTAACTGATGTTGTTGCGATCTTCAGTTTAAAAAAAAAAAAAGAAAAGAAAATTGGCGTACGTGTGTGTGTGTTCTTTCCATTCACAAAATCTTTTTTTTTTTTTTTGTTAAGAGTATAACGGCACGCCCTGCCGATAACATGTTCGACACATCCACTCAGCTGACGGGTTCGATGGCCAATACGACCATCCGGACTAACCTGTCTGATCATATTCCATCTGATTGGAGGAATTGGTCAGTTCCGGATGATTGCATTAGGGTCACACTCAGTAAACTAGACTTTCTACCTGGAAACAACCCTGATGGCATTGTCAGTGCAGACAACACAGACGTACTGTTCATCAGATCAGAAACTGCATGTCTCTGCTGTTCTTTCTGATTGGCACCCCAGCGAACATTATCAACATGGTGGTGTTTTACAAGCAGGGTCTGAAGGACCGTGTCACCTTGTGTCTGTTTTTTCTTGGCTTTCAGTGATGGAATGTATCTGATCTTTAGCACGATATTCCAAGCGGAAGAACTGTACATGCAGTTCCTCTCAAGACGAGAGGTGAGCCCCTTCTTGACTTTTGTGATCAACAATAGGTTATTAGTTGTTTTAGGTATCTATTGCAGCTCTCCCATCCTGTCTGCCATCATTGCTGTTGAACGGTGTCTCTGCGTTTTCAGTCCGCTAAAATTTCAAAACCTGATACGTACTAGGACATGGCAGCTATTATCTTTGTGGTTTATGTCTCAGTGTGCGGGTTTTCTTTCATCCTGTTTTTCCGATACCGTATTGGATGTCTGTATGATCCCATGTACGGTATTCGCGTTATGGCAGCTATTGAGGGGGAATTCTACAAAGCTAACAAAGACCTGATTAACTATATGGAAGGCGTGGTGTTTGGTGCTGGTGTTCTTGGAGGGACGATGGTATTGGCGACAATATCCACAGTTCTGACGATCGTGAAACTTCGTCAGATCAGGCAATGGAGATCAGAAACGTCTTCCTTCTCATCACGTGACATAGCTCTGACGAAGATGCTTGTGACCAGCTCCATCTTGTTCATCATCTGTGTGTCACCCTATGCTCTCTTCAACGTCATTAGGTTGATCTTCCCTGAAGTGGACTATGGACAAAGCGAACATAACTTGTTTGTATGTTGCAGATGGATTGGTGACGTAATCCTATTGCTGAAGCCCTGCTCCAACATCTTTGTGTATTACACTATGGGTTCCCGTTATCGGGAAACATTCTGGGCAGTCTTCGGGAGAAAGAAGCAGCAACAAATAATACCAGAGAAAAAGAGAATAACAAATATTTGCTCTTGAGCGAGGCGACATAAAACAATCTGCTGAAGTGTCTTGGTCTGGAATTCTCAGTAATCTCCTTCCCCCTCCCTCTCGCCTTCACCCTCCCACCTCACAAACAGACACACACACACACACACACACACACACACACACACACACACACACACACACACACACACACACACACACGCGCGCGCGCGCGCACACACATACACACACACACACACACACACACACACACACACACACACACAGGGAGAGAGAGAGAGAGAGTAGAATTGTAATCGGATGGATTAAAAACAACAACGACAACGACGACGACAACAACAGCAACACATACACACATATACACCTCATACAGTTCACCTGGTTGGGCATGTGGGAGAAGGGCGTCACAGAAAATCAAATAAACTACTTGTCATAATTCTACTGAACTTTTGAACAATAGGAACATGGACCCGATGACGCAGCACTCTTTCACGGTATTCCGGCTCCTTGGGTCTGGGTAAAGCTTCCACCTTGGATTCATGATCTGTCATGCGCTCTCTCTAAGGTCGTATTCCGCTTTACATATGCATAAATACGCGCATCTACAGAGGCACACACACACGCGTGTGGTCCAGAACAGCCATGAAAGACATGAAAAATTGTGGTCTGAAGTATTGCCATTGTTGCACCGGTGGAAACTAGTCACCCTCTCCATAAAAATCTTCCCACACTGTTATTTCAGCTTGGGCTCTTTACCAGCATCGCCTCCCTCTGTCTGTCATATTCTTGACCTTTGACATTGTGCTGGATATCGAGAGCACCAGATGGTCTTACATTTGTCTCTTCTATACCATCCATGCTGCTTGGGGGTAATTGGCACGATACATTGAAACATCCTTTTTTCACAACTCTTTTGTGGGCTTGAATCTTACAAACGCCTCAAAACAGTTCCTCGTGGCAATTTCACATAAACGTTCTTCGTTTCAGTTTGCTTGTATTCTCTTTCAGAGACTACGCTATTGTTTACATGGAGAGAAACCCTGCATTCACTTCTGCCATCAAACAACTAGGCATGCGTAGGGATTTCTTCTTCTCTGTTCATCTCGTCTGTTGTTACCGATTTCAAAACAGAACTTAAAGAACACAGAACGTAAAGGTATCTGTGGGATCTCTGCTGCTGTTTTCCTAACTTACAAATCATCACGTTATAGCTGCGCGGGTACTTCGGTCTTCGTTGCTGTCAGGAGCTTTAAAAATTTTGAACAAAACGATGTAGACGACAATTCTGGGGCAATAACTCCTATAAGTAATATGAAAAGCCATCCGCAGTTACTCCTACCTCATACTTTGCACAGTAGAGTTGACTCGCGTCTTCATTACATTTAACATGTGTTTGTTTCCCATTTAAAGTCAGCGTGCCATTGTCTAGAATGAATCGTGCTCAATCATTACGTGGTGTTCTTCATGACATTTGCTATTGTGTAGTACCCTGGATCAGGTGCCATTTTCTTTCTTTGGCAGGAGGATGTTGGTTTTACAAAGAGAAGCGATGCTACTAGACCGAGGGTGATATAGAACAGCCGATTATACCAAACGCACGTCTGTCTCAGGTCCAACGACATTGCGCTAACGATTGTTACAATTTAAAAGGGAGACAAGAGAGGATCGAGGAACTTTTGCGAAAGACGTCATAGCAATCATGACGTGTTGCAAGCCTCCTTTTAGTTATCGCTTTTAGATCTTTGTATTT
>JADBJO010017032.1:15000-20000 GCA_016801955.1 Conus betulinus | reverse complement strand
AGCCCACCCTCCAACCCTCTCCTCTGTGTTAATACTGGAAACGTGGCGAATTTCAAATCAGTGACGTTTACATGTCCCAGCGTCAATTAAAGCTGATTTCAAATGACTTAACATTTGCATTTCCCAGCGTCGATTAAGTCCTGCTGCCATGCGTGCAAATCTATCTATCTTAAATATTAGGAACTTTGTTTACAACATATAAGACTTAATTCATAATCCGTGTTCCTTCAAGAGCACCTACAGGTTTTAAGAGTGCCCGGACAGTTCCATACCGATCCATTACTGATGGAAGAATACTGATTTTACACCTGATAACAAAAACTTTAACAGTTTACGAAACCGACATCAGTCCACGATAAGGTATTGCACAAAAATAAGTGTGTCAATACGAATCTCTTATTTGTTTTTTTTCGTACGCTTTCTCCTCTCAGAGGTGTCAAAATTTTCTTCTGCTTTATCAAAATATGTTCTTCCTTAAAGAAAAAAAAAAATCTATCAATCTCATCATTACTAGGTAACAGCAGTTGACATATCCAATTTTGTAATAGGTATATTAAATCTTTTCTACATAAGCGTATAATGTCATCACACATAGCCTTATTGTTATCAGCCCTCTTCAGTTGCAAAACACAGCTGACTGTACTCTAATTAAAGTAACCTGATACATACTTACGCTCTCCTTTCGAGCTGCATTGCATCTACTATAGGTATAATTTCTATTGGGAGAAGTTTATTCCATGATCAAAGTACTTTGTATATTTGTACAACATAATAACACAATTCCAAGAAAAGTGATCAGTTTCAATCATTATGTTCCTGATATGATTTTCTCACGGAAATGCTACCGCATTTTGCCAAATTATATTGTCATACGAAATGTCTTGAATAGCATTCTCGATATATTATACAAAATATTGATTCAGATTTTTCTCTGTCTGTTTTTCCCTTTAATCGGTTCTTTTTATGGGTGGACTTAATACGATTTTCAAACATCGCAGCATCCAGGTCGATCAATATATGTCATTTATCGTGTTTGACAAAACAGTAATTTTATATCAGTTTTGAGAGAAATATATGCAGTGTAATTTATGCCAGCGACTACTGGCAAAGACTAAGAACCTTCTAGAACCATGTCTAATCTTTATTCTAGGTAGCATAATCTAACAGCATCCTTCCTGGAAAGATTTCCTTTCGCAACCTTCACTATTCCAGCTCATTATATGAAACAACTAAATCATTCTGACCTGCGGACTCTTGTCAAACTAATCGCTCGCTCCCCTAACACATGTTGAAAACACAGCTACAAATACCTATATCATGGTAGCACTCAGCAAAAAAAAAAAAAATAAAATAAATTATAATAATAATAAACAAACAATTACAGATACAAGATCATCTGATGAATTAAAACAATTTAGCAACAAAACTAGATATGACTATAACGTCAATGTGACACTGTGACGGGTCTCCGATGCTCCCCCTCGTTATTAAAATATGATTATCATATTCAGGGATGCAGGGGGTTATAGACAGAAGTATTTACGCTTTCACAACCAAAATGCGCTCTCGCATAGGCACATGCACTCTGTCACTCACATCGGGCCCGCACAAAGGTGACGGGAAACCAATAACATTCACACAGAAAATAATCAACTTTTATTTAACTTGACTCCGAGCCCCCACCCGTCACTACACAACACAATTATCTGTATCATACAACAATGTAAACACCATACAGACAATCTCATAAATCGCATCCCCTGTTCTTCAGTGATTCTTACTTAACCAGGAAAGACAATATTTCACTATTACATTTGCACATTTATAAACTTAAGAACAAATGAAACGTCCATAACTTGCCAGCATTCGTTGGTTGACCGACCGTCAGTTTCTCTCATCACACTGTGCGACCACGAGCCGAAGCTGCCACACTGTTGTGTCCTCCCGATTGGCCAAATCCCAGTTGGGGAACACTGGCAACGTAGCTTTAGTCGCACCCTCACACCGAGTCTTCCGGACTCCACCGCACTTCGCCCTCTCCACGGAAAGGGCTCCTGTCGGCCTCTCCCACAGGTCTTCTCTGGCTGCAAACACCCCACCGTTGTCTGGCAGCTCCCTGTCTAGGCTCCAACAGGCTAACACGTCTTGCTGTCGACCGCCCCCAAACGGGAGACAATTCTTCTCGTCGTCGGCTCCGAGGCTACAGCAACCTCCACAGTCTTACGTCCCCACCTAGGAGACAACGAGGCGACAGCAAACCTCTGCTTCTCGCTGTATTTTCTTGAGCCCTCAGCAAGACGGGCGAGTTCACTTTCCCTTAAGTGAGTCACACACTTCCTGGTTTTCCAGGCACCTTATATCCACTCTCAAACAAGAGAGAACTCGAGTTTAACTGGTTCAACCAATGGAATCACTGGCACACACCTATCACACGATTTGTACCAATAAATCCCCGAGTTATTTTTGGTTCCACCAATGGAATCACTAGTCACCTACACATACACACACACACCACACAGCTGTTAGCACCAACAAAGACTTGGGTACAAAGTGGTTAATGCATAACCACTTATTCAAAACTCATGTTCCATTCCCCAAAGCTACCCATTATACTAACAGCCTGGACTTCTCTACCAGCCAGGACTGATGCTTCAAGTGGTTACTACACCCTATAGACAACAAGGTGCAAACCACTCAATAGGCCGAAGCCTTCCATTCATTCCTCAGAAGAAGAACGACTGAAGGGTCGCTGTACTCTGCCTGCAGGCTGACGGTCGCCTACCCGTGACGGTCACCTGACACGATTGCCTTCCTTTCAGCCCAGTTAATAGCCAGTACCCAAGTGGACACTCTCTTTACCCAGGACCGGCAGGTCGGCATGTCCTTGTTGCTATCCTTCGGACATACGAAACACTTCTCAGTACTCTCCCTCCTTCAGTAAACTACTCGGGGTATTCCCCCCCCTGGTGATGCCTGAATTCGCACACTTGAAGAACCCAAGGAACTTGCTCTCAACACAAAATATAAAAAAAATACACAAATCATGAAAAAAAATACCACCAGTAACCATATATAAAAGCCGCAGCAGCAATGAAGTGTCCGAGGCTCATCGTGTTTAGGCACGGCATAATGGAGGGTGGAGCTCATTTCTCTCCTTCCGCCACCCTAAGCCTTCCCTGAACTGAATCAGGAATCTATGCACTGCTGAGTGGACAGAGATGGTTTTCAGACCGAAAAAAACTCCCACCTCATGAGTGGTTCGAACTCGTGACCGTTACCTCAACAAACAAACGCTCTAGTCATTTGACGATGGGTTCGTCCACATATATGCCTGCTTGAAATTCTATTTCGTACATACCTCAGCTAAAAAGTAATATGGAAACAAGCTGATGTTGCCGCCATATCGCTCCATGCCTGAAACCAGGACGACAGCAGACACCAACACAGAGAACGAGGCTATCGCAAAGAGTTCTAGACTCATGCGTCCGATCCAACACAACGCTGGCCTAGTCAACTAACAAATCAGTGACTTGTTGGCACACAAGAAAGGACCCAGCCATTCTACCCAAAGACTTCAACTAACGTGAAAAAAGGAAAACAAACAAACACATCACAACAATGACTTAACACTCAAACACTTCACAACAATTAAGAGCATCCCAGTAAAAAGATCAGTTAATGAAAGAATGTAATCCACCAAAATAACGATTTCACACTCAAACAAGAGCATCGCAGTGAAAAGCTTCCGGTAGAACAGTCAAAACGCCGACGGCTCTTCTTACTCCTCAGAGGACGTAACTATTTCTGGTGCATGGGAATTTTTCTTGTTGAATTTCATTAGAAAAGATTTCTCTTTCGATTTCTTTAAACACAATATTCATCTCAATTGTTTTAAAGGATAATCGAATTCAACGCAAAATGAAGCTGATCTGAAATTTTGTTTGTGAAAACTTTGGTCTTTTGTTGATCAATTCAGTCCTATTTATTCGTAACTGTGAATGTACGTGAAAGCTGTGTAATACACCAAGTTCTGTCATTTGTTGTTGTTGTTGTTATTGATCAAAATAGACTTGGAATTCACCAGTTAAAAACCATGAAAATGGACCTGTTCTGGGAAAAAAATAGGAAGAAGGTAATGCCTGTGTATACGTTGCAAACAGAGTTACCCCTTTTCACTTTATAATCAAGCAAACAAATCCACAGACTCAAGATACTTGATAGGATCGGGATATCGACTGCTGCTGCACAACAGGTGCCCCAGACGCGTCGTTTCACACCTATATTTTGACATTATCTCTCTCGGATTGAACTGTTAAGTTCATCCACAACCAATATCAAAACCAGTGGAAGATGGCTGTGTGCTGACTGTGGTGCCGGTCCAATCCATTAGCTCCAGAGATACCAGCTAACAATCCTCTTCAACTGAGAACTGGCCACTGCCGACTGCTGAGCCACCTCAGCCTGATTAAGATTGCCCACACAGACGAATGAATGTCCATGTGGCACTGGCTCTCAGACCCAACAACACATCCTCCAACACTGTCCAGGCCGTGATGTTCTACGGCGTCAAACCTGGCCAGAGGATGACAGGATTGAAGATCTGACGCAATCAACAACAACACACAGAGAGAGAGAGAGAGAGAGAGAGAGAGAGAGAGAGAGAGAGAGAGAGAGAGAGAGAGAGAGAGAGAGAGAGAGAGAAAAGCAACGACCGCAGAAGAAGGAGAAGAAGAAAACGAAAAAGAGTGAAGTTGACTGACTGATGGCGCAAGACTGCTTTGGCCATGTCCATGAAAACGGCGGGGTCATTGTCGCGGAATACAAACGCCAACTCAGATCACCTCCCTTTGCAGGTTTCCGAGAATCGTCTTTTAAGGATGTGAACCAGCCCATGAGTACAACGTGCACACGAAACACACAACTCCAGTACAGCACAAGAAGAAGAATGGAACACCCCCGACACACCACTATTCTTGTTGCAAACACATATCATACACGGC
>JADBJO010017032.1:0-7500 GCA_016801955.1 Conus betulinus | reverse complement strand
ACTGGAGGGAAAAAAAGCAGTTCATTTTGTGAAAAGCTTATTATTTTGTATTATAGCCCAACTTCTCAACAGACCATTCTGAAAACTGACACACGGCCGGCCCGGCATAACTGAGACATCATGCCACGCATTAAACTTTTGTTGTGCAAGTTTCGAAAATGAGTCGTGTTGTGACTGGTGGTAGATTTATATGGTCCGCCATCTTGTTTGGTTTTTACCGGACGCAAAGGTGCTGAGAGACAGATCTGCATGAAGAATCCAGCAGTCAGTAGATCCGTTTCTCGCACTGATCACTGTTCTGCCGGTATGATTCAACGCTGCTCACTGGAGTCGCATTGCCCATATATCTGCTGATGGTTCTAAAAGGAGTGTACACACTAATTACGCAGATTAGATTTCTTTCTCAACTTCCTACTTGACGCGTAAAATCACCTGCTGACTATCATCTCATGAATACCCCCCCCCCCCCCCCCCCCCCTTCTTTTTCCACTAATTACATCGACAACAAATGATTACCACGTACACACCAGCACTGGCCCAGTGGTAACTATTATACTTTACCACTGAACTGTTATGAATAATGTGAAGATTGGTCCTGTGGAAATGTCCATCATTACAAGGATGTATGGGAATCGTTATCTTTTGGACTAATATAACTCCACACACGTATACTAGTGAACTAGGCACGGACGTTTTACAGAGAGAGAGAGAGAGAGAGAGAGAGAGAGAGAGAGAGAGAGAGAGAGAGAGCATATATAATTCGGGATGGGTAATTGAAATGGCAACAATGGGTTCGAAATTCAAGCATATTAATTTGCCACAAATATTCATCACACAAAACCTTCTAGATGTCATTTCTCATGTATCTGGGAATGGTATATTTTCTGTAATGATAGCAGACGTGAAATTAATTTGGGTTTTGTTGGCATCCAAAACGTAGAGTGTTTTTCAGAGGATTCCATTTCGCATTAATTTTCCCCGATAAAAAAATGCTGTTACTTTTGGTTTCCTTTCACAGGGGGTGGAGAATCGGGAGGAGGGGGAAGGATGGTATTTTAGATCTTTGTATGTTGACTGATCGTTCCAGACTACTGACCTAGACAATAATGTGATCTATTGGCGTTGAACAGTATTGACTCGGAAGATCTATCTATCTGGAGGTGAGTGGAATGAGGATTATGAAGGTAATGAATAAGGCACTCTCCACCATCCATTTGACATTCCCCATCACCTGGCTACCTTCCATTGAATACCAAACACTATTTACTGATTTACTACCAGCTACTATTTGACTAAATACCCACCTCCTATTGAATACTTAACACCACCTACTAATTATTAGGACCTACTTAATACCTACCTTCTACTGAATACCTAACACCACCTACTAATTTAATGGGACGCATTAAATACCTACCTTCTTCTGAATACCAAACATCACTTACTGATTTAATTGCACACACTAAATACTCACCTCCTATTGAATACCCAACACCACTTACTGCCTTGCCACCACCTAATGAACACCCCACACCCACTGAAAACACTGACATTCAATGACTGTCATGCGTCCATTGGCACAAGGATCTAATGGGACTGAATTTTACCACTGAACTGCAATAGATACTGTGGAGTTCTGTCCTGTAATGATCAACCCAACAGGATATACCATGACGGAAAATTCATAAACTCATAAGCATGGCAGGCACATAGCAAACACACACACACACACACACACACACACACACACACACACACACACAGAGAGAGAAAATGATCAACGTCTAGTTCCAGAGCTCTCAAAGTTATTGTGAAGAAGTGATAAATATGACGAGATCAACCAGATCAAAAAGCCTTGGCGGTCGAGTGACTTCTGGTGCACTTAAAATGGAGTGGAAACAAGAGTGAGTCACCTATTTGATCGGGAAGAGAAATCTTTGATCGACCGATAGATCCAGAGCAAACGGTCTTGTCTGTGCTTGACAAGACCGATTCGGAGAACGCCACTGCCAGTGCCAGTGCTACCATGCCGGACTGCGTGGTTGATTTGAATGCAGATTTGTAAAAAGATTATTCTCAGGTTGTGTGAACGAATCTTGTCATTAGAAAAAAACGGTGTTTGATCAGAAAAATACATCTCAACTGTCCACTCGATAGATCTAACTCAGTCGTCGTTACGCATTCGAACGTCCAAACAGAAACAGAGAATAGCATGCTATCTGCCTATGCAGAAGCCACAAAGTCCATTCCCCCAGTACCCAGTTATACCAACTGTAATGGTAGGCTGGCTGCGTGGTTGTGGGCGAGTGTCTCTTGAAGCAGGAAACTCCGTGAACAGCAGTGTTCAATCAGCTGGCATATCTGACCGTTGTCCTCTTGTGCGCATGTCTAACTTTTACTTTATAAGGGAGGTAACTTTAACTATACTAAAGTAAGAGCTGTCTGGTTGGACGATCAAGTTAACCTCACAACATCTCCCCCTTTTAGAACATGAAATCATAACTAGGAAACAAAATACACACGGCACGGTAGTCAAAGCACTTTTAAAACGAACTTCACCAGAGCGTTCCGGTTATAAATTCCAATAGAATTATAAATCAGTTCTGCAACAGTCAATACACGTATGAAACTGAAACAATATGACTTGCTGCTTGAGTCGCAGAACTGACTCGCTGCTTGATTCGCAGAATTAAAAACACCAACAACATATAACTAACACGTTTAACTTGAACCATCTAAACA
Source organism: Conus betulinus (assembly GCA_016801955.1). Classification (NCBI taxonomy): domain Eukaryota; kingdom Metazoa; phylum Mollusca; class Gastropoda; order Neogastropoda; family Conidae; genus Conus; species Conus betulinus. The sequence continues at coordinate 4,758 of JADBJO010017032.1, read as the reverse complement.
CAACCTAAGTTGCCTAAAAGGCAACACCATGTAACTTCACGCCACATGGGGTTACACCACAACGAAGCACAGATTCACTGGAACCTTGCTGGCTTCACCACTCGGCGCCCAGAGCGAGTAGTGTAGGGTTGTCTTGCTGGAAGCTCTGTGCAGGCGATGCAGAGGTCTCTGTCTTTGTTGACTCCTGAGAAGTTACCGGCCGTTCTGGTATCATCGCCTGGTGTTCGGGCTCCATCATCTGATGTTCCGTCTGCACTAGTGGCTGCTCCGGAAGTACTGGTAGGCCCTCATTGGCTGTGTCTGGCCAGAGATGTTTCCTGTTCCGTCGCAGGTCTCCACCAGTAGTCTTGACGACGTAAGACCTAGGAGCACTGTGCTTTATAACCACGCCTGGTCGCTTCCATCCCTTTTCCTCATCCTCCTTCACCAGGACAGGATCCCCAGGATGAAGCTCTGGAAGGTTACGTGCTCTCTTATCACAGTGTTTCTTTGTGGATTCTTTGTATTTGCTGTCCCGATTGCACACAACACACGTGGACCGATCGTCTGAGGTTGGACGGAAGAACAGGTAAAGTTGTTCGCAATCTTCTTCCAAGGGCCAGTTCAGCAGGGCTCACCCCAAGTGCAACGATGGGTGTGGCTCAGTATATCAACAGAGCTAAGTGTTGGTCTTTTTGTTGTAGTCTTTCTTCTGCTGTTTTCACGGCCCTCTCAGTCTCACCATTAGCTTGTGGATAGTAAGGGCTGGAGGTGATGTGTGTGTGAAGTTCCCATTCACCAGCAAAGTTTTTTAATTCTGCTGAAGTAAACTAAGGTCCATTGTCAGATACAACTGTCTCTGGTATTCCATGAAGAGCAAAGATTTCTTTCATTTTAGAAATGACAGTTGATGAAGTCAGTTTGTTGACAGACAAAATATCAATCCATCTTGATTAGTAATCAACACTGACGATATAATGCTCTCCTTTTGTTTCACACAGATCCACAGCAATTTTCTGGAAAGGTTTTTCAGGCAGTGGTGTGGTTAGCAGTGGTTGTTTCTGCTGTGAGGGCTGCTTCTGTAGGCAGTATCTACAAGATGTTACACGGTTCTGTATTTCTTTTGAAATGCGAGACCACCACACTGCTTGATTAGCTCTTTCCCGGCATTTAGTTACGCCCAGATGTCCATCATGGATTTGGTCAAGGATTTCTTTACGCATAGAGAATGGGATGACAATTCTCTCTCCTGTGAGCAAGATTCTATCAACAACACTGAGTTAACCACGAACAGCAAAGAAATCCCGTGCTGCCAGCTTAACATCTTGTCTGTACTGTGGCCACCCATCCTCTACGTACTCCGTTGTATACGTGAGATTTACATCTTTTTGTGTTTCTCTGCGTATTTGTTCAGTTTCTTGTCACTAACTGGCCACGACGATGTAATCATGTTCACATGACACTTGATGTCTTCCTCCTTGTAGTCCTCTCCATTTGTTATTGGACTACGTGACAGAATGTCTGATATAAACATCATCTTTCCCGGTTGATGCACAGCAAGTGGCTTGTAACGCATCATTCGCATCAGCATGCGCTGGCATCTGACAGGTGTTTCTGACAAGTCTTTAGTATTGATCAGAGGAAAAAGAGGTTTGTGATCAGTATGTAGAGTGAAGGATCCAGTCCCATGAGATACCGATCAAAACGCTTACACGACCAGACAGCTGATAGACACTCTTTCTCTATCTGTGCACAGTGGCGTTCTGCTTTTGTCAAAGTTCTTGAACAAAATGCTACAGGACAAAAGGCCATCGTGGTGTTTTTGCAGCAACACTCCTCCTATGCCATAACTGCTGGAGTCTGCTTCAACCACAGTTGGTTTAGTCGGATCATAGTATGCAACAGTAGGTACTGTTGTCAACATTTCTTTCACTCTAGCAAAAGCTTTTGTTTGCTGTGGACCCCATGTCCATGCTGAGTCTTTTGCTAGCAGGTCATTCAGTGGCTTCACGGTGGTAGACAGGTGAAGCAAGTATCTCCCAAGGTAGTTCACCATTCCAAGATATCTCCTCAAACTCATTCACATCTGATGGTTCTGTCATTTGCAAGATTGCTTCTGTTTTGCACTCCTTGACCACTGATGATATGCCCCAGGAAGTTTATTTCAGATTTCCGGTATTCACGTTTTCCATTGTTCAATGTAAGACCTACATCTTGCAGTCTTTTGTGTACTCTGATGAGGAGTTCTTCATGCTCTTCTGCTGTCTTGGTGTGGCACATTATGTCATCAAAGTAACAAATCACGCCTTCAATATCACTGAGGATCTCATTCATGGTTCTCTGAATATTTCAGGAGCAGGTGATATTCCAAAGGGGACTCTTGTGAAGAAATAGCGCCCAAATTGTGTGATAAAGGTGGTTAATTTTGCTGTAGATTTGTCCAACGGAATTTGCCAGAAACCCCGATTGAGCATTCATTTTTGAGAAAACTGATGAACCCGAAGTTGGTGTATAATGTCATCTACAGTTGGAATGACGTATCTTTCACGTTCAACTGCTTGGTCGAGTTTTTCTTCAAGTCCACACATATTCTGACATTTCCATTCGGTTTCAATACAGGAACCACTGGTGAAACCCACTCTGTTGGTACGGTTTATTTCTTCAATTACTCCCTCATCTTTCATGCGTTGAGAGTTCCTTTTCCATTTTTTCTTGAAGTGGTATCGGGACACGTCTTGCGACTGCTATGCTGTAAGGCTGCGCTCCTTCTCTCAACTTAATTTCGACAGGTGTACACTTGACTGTGCTGAGAGACACTGCGTCCATTCTTTTAACAAGATTTAGTTCTGTAGCAGTACTGCGGCTGAGTAAGCTATTAACATCATGATCAAGAACATATATCAAAGCTTGCAGTTTTGTGTCAAAACTGCCTTGAAATTTCCAATTGTTTTCCCTTTTCCTCCCGGTTCCTGCAGGCTGACTCCATAGCAAGGCAAAAGTTTGGGCTGACTCAATGCAACCCATGCAGAATTGCTGATAACATTGACATCAGCACCTGTATCAATTTTAAAGTCTGTCTGTTTACCTTCAATGTCTATCTTGACTCTCCAAGGAGGTTCTGTTTTAGAATTGACTGCTCCAATGAAGAAAACTTCTTCTTTAGTTGATTCTGCTTCATCCAGTTTCTTGCTTGTCTTGGTTCTGCAGACCCGAGCAAAATGTGAACTCTTTCACATCTCAGACATTTTTTTCCATTTGCTGGGCATTTTCCTTTTACATGTGACGTCCCACATTTTCCACATGAGAAAGACTTCGATTTAGGACTGTTGAATGCTGCTTTCTCTTGGTGTGCTGTAGATGATGCACCTCCCCTGACTCTTCTGTCACGGTGACTATAATGTACTCTATCAACACTCTCATTTCCATTAGCACCTCTCTGCTGTTCAATTTCTTGCTTCACCCTTTCATGTTGTCTAGCCATCGCAATTGCCACTTTCAAAGTTAGGTCACTTTGAAGCTGAAGCTTTTCTGACAGTTCTTGGTCTAACAGTCCTAAAACTAGCCTGTCTCTGTCTCTGACTGTGTCATTTTTGTTGTCAAACTGTGCATGCTCTGCAAGTTCAAACAGACACCTGACATATTCTTCCACTGTTTCTCCTGCTTTCTGATCCCTTTTTGTGAAATTCGCGAATGACGTTATGTGAAGGAACGAAATATTCGTCAAATTTCTTGACAACGGCGTCATAATCATTCTTCTCTGCTTCGTTTCGAAATTCGAACTGCTTAAATATTTTGTCCCCTTCCAGTCCCATGCCATACACAAGGGAACTTACTTGGATTTCGCCGTCTTCTTTGCTGAGTTTTGAGGCCAGACGATATCGGTGAAACCGTTCTTTCCAGGCAGGCCATGTTGCCGGCTCCAGAAAGTCGAACTCAGTAGGTGGCTTGAAAGACATTTTCAGTACAAACTTAACTGGAAACCTCGTTTCGCAGTAAACCTTCAATTCAGTATACTCTCAAGGGAATACTTCTGACACCATGTAATGGTAGGCTGGCTGCGTGGTTGTGAGCGAGCATCTCTTGAAGCAGGAAACTCCGTGAACAGCAGTGTTCAATCAGCTGGCATATCTGACCGTTGTCCTCTTGTGCGCATGTCTAACTTTTACTTTATAAGGGAGGTAAACTTTAACTATACTAAAGTAAGAGCTGTCTGGTTGGACGATCAAGTTAACTTCACAACACCAACCTCTCACCAAAACCCACTGAGCAGTCCTCTGGCAGAAAGATAATGTAAAAAAAAAACAGGAAAGAATATAAAAAGAACACCAGCCCAAAAAGCAAGTGACGTCAAGTCTGCCAGTGACGTCAAACAGGAGCATGCCAGACAATAGAAGGCCTTCGTGGAACAGAAGGAAAACCAGGACCTACCACGCGTCGTCTTTATTCACGATTCAGTAGTCAACAAGGTCGATGAAAGGCGATTAGGCAGATCCTATGGGTTTGTTGCTATGTTTCGCAAGGGCACACTACGGAGAAAATCTGTCAGGCATTTGAAACAGCTGTTGCACGCTCAGAAAGACATCCAGGAAAAACATCAAGAGTGGACCAAATAGCCAGCAGTGTGGGACTCAAGATTCACCCCAACAAGACCAAGATCACGAAGGTGAAGACGAAGAGAGCAGAGAAGACCAGTATGCGAGGCTCAGCTCTAGAGGAGGTGGAACACTTCAAGTACCTCGGCAGCTATATCTCGGCCGACAGCAACATCGAGAAGGAGAT
>JADBJO010017031.1:27500-37500 GCA_016801955.1 Conus betulinus | reverse complement strand
TAAGTAGACATGCCATATGGAAAAGAGGAAACAAGGAGAATTAGCTTTCAAACACAATTAAAAACAAATTTTCAAAACAATCTAACTGCGCCAGTCTATAAATACTCGTTTTCTTACGCAACACTTTGGCGAATGTGTGTGTGTGTGTGTGTGTGTGTGTGTGTGTGTGCAGCCACAGCCCTCCCAGACTTGATAAATGACAGCCGGACGGCAATGAGCCTCTGGACAGGTCAGACAGAAGATTTGAAGTGGTCAGAGGGGAACAAGCAAGGGGAGTGGGGGAAAGCGAGGTCGGGGGTATGCGGCAGATGGGGGTGCGGGGAGGGTGGTGGGGGGGGGGGGCGGGGGTGGGTGCATTACACGACAAAGCACTCGTCGGTAAGTGAAACAAGGTCATTTACAACTTCTTCTTATGTTTGGCTAACTAAGACTGTAGACATGCCGGACCCTTCATATTACAATCACCCCCCCCCCCACTCCCTTTAGCCCCCTCTCCCCCCTCCTCCCCCCACACCCCAACGCCCCACACTCTTCTATCCCTCCCTCTCTCCATCCACCCTCCCCAGCGATCCTCCGTCTCTGACCCTCATGGTCAAGAAGAAGATAACAGGAGGGGGATGGGGGGGGGGGGGGGGGGGGGGGGGAGGGGGGGGGGGGGGGGGGAGTGATAAATGACAGATCAGCACAGACTTCAAATCATGGAAGCTAGTCTGTCAGTTCATTTACGTTGATGAAAAAAAGAAAAAAAAAATCCTGGGGAGCCAGCTTGGAACTTAAATGGACAGCAACGGTTCCAGAGAGCTCTCACACAGGCTTTCAAGCGAACAACCCCCCTCCCTCCTCCCCCCCCCCCCCTCCCCCCCCCAACGTTTCTGACGAATCTTTTTTTTTGTTTGTTTTTTTTTTTTGCTGAAAACATTTCTTAGACCGAAGTGAAGTTGAAATTCCGGGTTAACAGTTTGCGTGGGAAATCACTCACTATCTGCCAACTACCACTCACCCTCCCACACCCTCGTCATTACCTCCTACCCCCGTCCATTTTTTTTTTTTGGGGGGGGAGGGGGGGGGGGGGGGGAGCGAACCGGACAAAACCGACTTTATTAAGCCTTCCAGCTTTTTTTTTTAATTTTTTTTTTACACCGTTCTTTTTTATTTTCTTCTTCTTCTTCTTCTCTTCTTCTTCTTCTTCTTCTTCTTCCATTTTTTTTTTTCATTTGAACAAGGTTTGCACACAAATGTGTCATCATTCTTACATATATGGGGTTGATCATGTAACACATATACAATGTCAATACCTAGTATAGTACTTAATAATAGACTTCATATAAACTTAGTTCTCTTGTTAACCATGCAGACTGCTCAGCATGTCATTAGATTATAGTCATTTTATAATAGTTAATCGCAAATAGAAGGCAGAACTGTAGTATGCTGCCAACATACCGTTATGAATATATAACTGGACAAGCGTAATCACAGATCAATCATCTTATAGTCAATGTTGACTTAGTTCAACCAGAGCTAATATAAAACTATACATCGTTTGGCAAAAAAAAATGTGTACTTGTGTGTATATAGTATATGACTTCTAACAACAACAACAACAACAACAACAACAACAACAAACCTTTTGTAGCTGTACTTTACTTTATTTGTCTTAATCAGTTGGTATCAAATTTGTGTATGATGCCCATTTCAGTACGAATTTAACATATTGCATAGAGGTGTTGAATACATATTTATTTATCTATCTCATAAGCTTCTTTTAGATCTCTTAGGAATAATTGAAGTGTTGGATTTACTTTTCTTATTCTGCATTTATAAATAGTATACTTAGCTAGCAATACGATGTTAAGAAAACAGTTGTCTGTATTTGTTTTGTTGTCATTTCCAAAGAGTACTAGTAACTGGTTTAGTTCCAATCTATCACAGTTTGCACATTTCCTTTTATGTGCTCTGTACATTCTGTCCAAAAACTTTGCACATGTTGACATTCCCACAAGTAGTGCAAAATGGAATCTTTAACATTTTCACAAAAGCTACACTTGTTTTCTGTCTGTTACTCCCATATCTGTTAAAATTGAATTTGTCACCAAAACCCGATAATTAATTTTTATTTGAAACCATTTTAACCTTATTTCTTTTATTCTTTTTGTTTCCATGAAAACATTTGCCCAAGGAACTTCCATTTGCAGAGTTCTTTCCCATCCCCCACATCCATTAGGTAACACTGGTTTACCAATCAGTATTTCATAAAATATTTTTGTTCCCTTGGGAGCATGAATCATTCGGCTAAATGCTTTGTGGTGTTCGGTTCCTTCGTTACTGTTGTTTTCTAAGTTTATTTCCTTTTTCCTCAAGAATTCTTTAATAGAACTTACACATCCAGTCTTTGAACTGGACGTTGCAAGATGTTTTGGAACTCATTAACATTCATGAATTTACCATCCTCTTTTAGTAAATCTTTACATGGAAAACATTTCCTTCTGCCCACTCATCAAAATAGAATTTCCATCAATCTTGAATTTGTTATTGTAAAATAGGGGTTCCATCAGTATGTCTTTATTGTCGTATGAATCGATTTTTTCAAAGAATTCTATATAGCTCTTAAAAACATCTCTCCAAAACATGTTTATTGGGCGACCTCCAATTTTAAGTACCAAAGACCCATACTCCTCTAGCATTTCAACTTGTGGGCATTCTTTAATCAGAATTTGTTTCCATTTTGCACTGAACGTCTGTGCATAGCACTTCTTTAACCATGTTAGTTTTAGTGAATTAATAAAAGATGCTATGTGAGGGATTTTAATTCCACCATTTGTATATCTTGTGTTTGCTACATTCCTTTTAACTTTATCCTTCTTTTTGTCTCATACGAATTTAAAACACATTGTTTGCAGTTGTTGAACTATGTTGTCAGGTGGGTTTGGGAGCATGATCCACAAGTAGGTTAATTTTGACAATATAACTGATTTAAGAATAGCTATTCTTCCAAGGGGTGTAGTTGTTCTTTTTCAATCCATATATTGAATAGCTTTTTAGTTTCTTGAAACTTTTCTGTTAAGTTTAGTTCTGCTACATTGCTTAGATCATTTGTAAACCAAAGGCTAAGATTTTTAATTTTATGGGGTTCCAAGTCATTTTGAGATTGGGTAAAAATCTACATTCACTATTACATTTATTTCCTATCCATACATTGCAAGTTTTTTTCATAATTTAGTTTTAATCCTGATATACATTCAAACTCTTGGAGGATTTTAAAAGTTGTTTCATATGATTTTTTATCTCCTTCTAGATATAGCACTGTGTCGTCTGCAAATTGACTGATTTTACATTGCGTGTCTGACAGCTGTATGCCTTGTATGATTTGATTTTCTCTTATCTTACATGTCAATAGTTCTGCACATAAAATAAACAAGTAAGGAGATATTGGATCTCCTTGCCTACATCCGCATTTGATAGGGAAGTTTTGCGACGCTTTTCCATTCACAATGATTGATGATTTTATGTTAGTATAAAAAGCATTTATCCAGTTACAAATGTCATTCCCCAAATCCAAAGACTTTCATTACTTTATGCATATATTTCCAGTTAATGGAGTCGAAAGCTTTTTCAAAATCTAGTGAAACTAAAAGTCCTCGCAAATTCTTTTTCTTTAGGTAATAGATTACATCATAAATAAGTCTTGCATTGTCACCAATATATCTGCCACTGATAAACCCTGTCTGATCTTCATTTATTAGTTTGTGCAAAACTGATTTAATTCTACTTGCGATGCATGACGATCCTATTTTGTAAGTAAACATAAGAAGGGAAATGGGACGCCAATTTTTCAAATACTCTTTAGGTTTATCTCCCTTAGGGAGACAAATTATGATACCTTCTCTCTGTGTAATCGACATCTGTTTCCTCATTTAGACTACGAAGGTTTATCTCCCTTTAGACTACGAAGGTTTTTTAGACTACGAAGGTTTATCTCCCTTAGGGAGACAAGTTATGATACCTTCTCTCTGTGTAATCGACATCTGTTTCCTCATTTAGACTACGAACAACTAGACCACCTATTTTTTTCAGAAAAAAAATAAGAAAATCTGCGGTCATCCCATCTGTTCCAGGGCTTTTTCCATTTTTCATGTTTTTGAGTGCCTGTGATGCTTCCTCAAGAGTAGGCTTACCTTCAAGTGAGGCTGCTTCTGTTTTGTCAGCTTTGGAAGGTTATTAACATAGTTTTCTAAGTCTGTGTCTTTATCTTCTTTTTCAGCATATAGGTTTTCATAATAATCTCTAGTTTCTTGTAGGATATCCTCTGTCTTTTCGAGACAATTTCCATCTTTTGAAATGACCTTATACATTTGCTTACTAATATAGTGTCTTTTTTCAAGGTTACAAAAGTATTTAGTTATCTTTTCCCCTTCTGCAGCCCATCTCTCTTTGCTTCTTACTAATATTCCTTGTATTTTTATTTCCTCAATGCTACAAGATCTCTTTTATTATGCAGTTGACGCTGTTCTTCAATTGTTTTGTTAAGTTTGTTTTCTAGGATTGATATTTCATCTTCTAATTCCTTTTTCTGTCTGTGCGTTTTCTTTTTTTTTTCTTGCACTATATTCCATTGACGCTTTTCTTTTTCCATAAACAAAGTGTCTAAGAACAACTGATCTGAAATAGTAAGACAGAGGTTTTCTAAAGGTATATATATCAATTACTTTTCTTTCGTATATTAATGCAGCATATTGCTCTTTTGTATTTTTGATAGTTTCATTGATAAGATCCACATATCTTTCATCTCTTAGCAGTGATGCATTAAACTTCCAAAAAGTTCTCGATTTTGTGTCCTCTCTAAATCAAATATTATTGAGATGCGAGAATGATCACTTCTATAACCAATGTTTATATCAGCATCACGTACATTGGAGATTAGGCTTTCTGAGATAAGGAAGAAGTCCAGTCTAGCTTGTTGTGGCGGATTTGGTCTTCTCCATGTGTATCTTAGTGTTTCTGGATTAATTTCTCTCTATACATCTATTAATTCCATTTCATTTGACAGTTCTATCACCTTTTCCTGAGCTCTTGTGTTATTGCTATGTTTATAATTGTAATAGTCTAATGCTGGATTTAAAACTAAGTTCCAGTCCCCTCCAAAAATAATTCCGTCGTAAGTCAGTGTTGAACTTTACTTTGTAAATCTGTGTAAAATTCAGGAGTGTCTGTGTTTGGACCATAACGTTTACAAGGGCTAATTCTTTTTCCATAGTGCGAATAATAATGATAATGTAATTACCCTCTGTGTCCTTAATAACTTTTTTCACCTTGAAATCAAAATTTATTATTAAATAATATGCAACCCCCCCCTTGATTGTGACGTATGTGAAGCGAAATAACAATCATATCCCCATTCCGCTCTTATTTGTTTCTCTAGCTTTTGTGTGAAATGAGTGTCTTGTAAATAGTATACAGAGTTTTGTTTCTGTCTACGAAATTGGAAAACATCCCTTCTTTTTTGAAAATTTTAAATGATTGATGAAAACATTTGAAAAATAGTTAATGTATCACCAGACAGGGAACCGTCTGTTTTTCCTAGACAGGGTCTGGTCTGCCCGTGGCTCACGTTGTGGACTTACGGGGTGCATACACCTCTTTCCACGTGCTGGCTATGAGGAAGCCGCCTGACATGTTTCAACTACATGTGGGGAACCAAGTGATCGTCTTGAGTCCACGACAGAACAGGGAAGTAGCTTGTCTTGCTTTGACCCCATAAAAGCAGGAGACAATGTGAAAGACTTCACCAACGTCTGCAATGGTGTAGAACCAAGATTTTTTTGGCAAAGGCGCCCGACATGCTAATGATGTCTTTGGAAACACTGAAAAAACTAGTCAGAAGAAAGACGAATGAACTGTTCTATATTGCAACATTTCTGTGCGACTATGGATGTTATGAAAGGAGCAAGTGAGCTCTTATTTGTGTACCTCAAATATTAAGCCTTATAGAGACAAAGTTTGTCTTACTGGTGATGGAAAAGTGCTGATGTAAAGACTCAAGATTCCTTCCGATTTCAGTCAATTATGGCCGCAGCAAAGACTCCCGAGTAGAGTGTCTTGTAGCAAGGCACTTGAGTTTCCACCTCGTTAAGAAAATGTGTGTGTGTGTGTGTGTGTGTGTGTGTGTGTGTGTGTGTGTGTGTGTGTGTGGGTGGGGGTGGGTGGGGGGGGTGCGCGCACCATGCATGTGTGTATACACGCGCGCTCTGTTATTACCCTGACTGGAGTTTGCCACGTCCACTGCGTCCGGAACTGTCCATTTCAGCCAATCTTCTGCTTGAGCTGGACTGATCTCAAACCATTGTCTCACGAGTCCTCAAGTATAGCAGCCTTGCTTTTCCCGCTCTGTATTCTAGGGGGATGGATTTCAGGGGTAGCTTCAGCTTTGCTTTATGACAGTAGTCAGCGAATCCTGGTGTGACACCAAGCCACTTTTTTCATTGTGCATGTGTTTTTTTGGCCTCTGTCTATTCCATTTGCTAGTGCTGATATTATCTGTCAGTCAAGATGACAGGGGCTCTGGAATCAGCATGAACTGTAGACACTAGACCTTGTATTCGTCACATTGGTCTGTCATCTGTAAAGATTTTCCGCTAATTTCTTGGTTTGCTCTTTCTTTCTGTACCATTATCAAAAACATGATAACAAGTATCATAGACATCAACAGCACTAACACCATATTAACAGCATTATTGCATCACCAACATGCATTTTTTCTGCTCATCACTATCTTATGTTGTAACAGCTGCAGCAGTCGATAAGTAATGATGACATCAGCAACAGTGACAACATATAACTGTAGTTGTCATTGCCATTAGCATTCTTCACACAACTGAACTTAGATATAATACTTGCCTGATGACCAGTGACAGAAGCGTTCATCACATACTCTTGACTGGTATGCAAATCGTCTGATCATCCCTCTGAAGCGTTTGTTGGTAGCTGTAATAATTAATTAGACGTACAAATATGTCAATGAACATAGATAGACATCTGAAACAATATTATGACTAGGTTATATTTGGTATCTCTGATCTCCTTACTCATTACTTAAGTTATAGACAGTCATCTAATGCAAAATTTGATCTGTCCACTCCGTCGAAATACATTAAATGAAAGAGAAGAAGAAGATACGAGAGAGGATGGAGTTCATTTTGCATTGGTTGGTTTGTCCAGTATTAAAAGATTTTAAAGAGCAATTCATCCCACAGAAGTATTTCAAGAACCCTTGCCTTTTCAATTTAACTTGTTAATGTCATCATTAATGAAAAATACTGTAAAACAGTTAATTATATTTATACAATGCATTCAAGAGGCGAAGTATGTATATAACATAGCGAAGTATGCATATAATATAAAGAATACCAATGTCAATTTGCGACATCCATCACAATGTATTTCCCCATTCTCAGGGGCTTTTGCCTTTATGAATAAAACATTTGAGTATTGAGAGTCTCTGTTGTTTCGAAAAATGGGGTTTAGACAAGACCGCCCTCCACTGTGAATCAGTACATATGTTCAGTTTAAAGAAGTTTTGGACATGCGATTGCCTAATGACCTTGTTTATGGTAAAACCAATAGGTGCCCAGTTGTATCTAGTTTCATCGATGAGATGTGACGCCACACTTGCTAAAACTGTTACAACTGGAATATGGTAGAACAGTATGCAGAGGTGAACTATACGAGCTAGATGAAAGATGACGCACCAGCCGGATTTCTTAAGTGCGTCTTCGTTTTGAATGTGGGTTGGGTTTTGCCTGGTTGAATGGATGTAATGGAAATGTACACGAACTTACGTATCCTTTCGTCAGCGACTGATGGCAGAACGAAAGAAAGAAAGAAAGAAACATGTGATCAATTCAGAATCGTGGAAGGTTTGAATTTTATACGAATCATCGTAATTTTCTTGATCTGAAATCCTATGGAAGCCCTTGATATGGGTAGACATTTGTAACAAGAAAAACTCAGACTTGGTATTCAGAAATAACTATCCAGTATTATAGACAGAGAATAATAGTAAATCGTAGTGACTGACGTCCCTCTATGCAGAGAATCATCAGAGAATGAATTCTTTTTTGCCCTGCTCTGTAAAATGTTCAGAAGAAATTCACGATGCTTCAAGCGTAAATATCATACGTATACTTGCTAATTTCAGTTGGTCGTGTTGATGTGTGTGTGTGTGTGTGTGTGTGTGTGTGTGTGTGTGTGTGTGTGTGTGTGTGTGTGTGTGTGTGATCTGTGCGTGCGTGTGTGTGAGAGACAGACAGACAGACAGACAGACAGACAGACAGACAGAGACAGACAGACGAGAGAGAGAGAGAGAGAGAGAGAGAGAGAGAGAGAGAGAGAGAGAGAGAGAGAGAGAGAGAGAGAGAGACAGACAGACAGACAGACAGACAGACAGACAGACAGACAGACAGAGACATACAGAAAGACATACGGACTGACAGACAGACAGACAGAAGAATAGCCCAGGGACAGGGGTATGGGGTCCTAGGAATGGCGAGGAAAGCGGAAGGTGGGAGAGGGAGGGAAGGGAACGGGGTTGCGGTGGCAGAAACTGCATATTGCAAATGACACATGACATAAACACAAATCGAGAATCTTACATGGTGTGAGAATTAACGGAGGGTCACAGCCAACCCGACAAATACATCACGACTACGACGGTTCCACCACACCACCTGCATCACCGCGTCCATTTCTGAATTGGTGTTGAAACTAGCCAGGTAACCCCCGCGACCCACGCACTTTTGCCTGGCCTGGTAGTAGGTCAATGCCTCTGTTGGCTGACCCAGCAAGTAACAGCGACCCTCCACATAAAATCCACCATGGGCACACGGCTCATGATGGCACAGGGCCTCGTCCTGAGCGGAATCACATTCAGCAATCAGGTTGCAGGTGAGATGAGGCTGAAGATCAATCCAGATTGGGGTGGAGCAGTTCCACTGGTTGTTGGACAGCTTCTGGGGAATGGAAGATTGCTGTGTGGGGACAACATCACACACACACCAAAGCCTAGTCTTACAATCTGTCCTTGTCATGCATACATTACTTCAACACATATCATTCATACTGACAATTCAACATAGCAACATGGTAACCTAATTCTACAATGATAAACAAGCTATTCATAAAAGTACTAATGAGATGGGGGATGGTAAAAGCAGAAGGAAATTACAAACAAAACAAACAAAGGTAAGCAGAAAGAAACAGAGACAGACAGAGAGAGAAAGAGAGAGAGAGAGAGAGAGAGAGAGAGAGAGAGAGAGAGAGAGGTCAGAGGAGGTGGGGAAGAGAGAATGGTAGGTATGGGGAGTAGAAAAGGGAAGGTAGACAGAGTGGGAGTGGGGGGGATGCGATTTTAAACGGAGTAGGTTTTTTTAACGGATGTTTAGACGACGATATTCAAAGTATGGTACACAGAAGACTTTGCGAATCTGCGCTAATCATTGTAATCGTATACTTAAATTACTGAGACATAAAATGTGTTTATGCAAATGTTCCTTGAACAGTTTTAAAGTATTATTTTTTGTAGATTCGGTGGAAGTGGAAGTGAGTTGCAGACATATGGTCCAGAGTAAGCTAGGCTTGTTTTGTGTAGATCAATGCATGTGTAGGGAAGAAGGAATTTCGTCGAGCCAGAAAAGCTGTTCGATCTTGTAAAAAGGGCATTGATATAACATGGCATAGTATCTGTCAAGATTGTAAACATAAATGATGCCTCGTTGAATTCCAATTGCCTATTCAGAGGAAATATGTTCACCGCTTTTAGTTTTTCGTCTGTTGTTAGAGATACAGCTGGATGGAGTAGCTTTGCTGTACGTCTATGGAGAGAATTACAGTCTTTTTTGTAGACGTCACTACTTCCGTCCCACACTGTTGAAGCGTAATTGATACGTGACACGTTATGTGTACATTGAAGAAAAGTTTAGCACATTACTGTTGACGTAGCACTTTAATT
>JADBJO010017031.1:0-22500 GCA_016801955.1 Conus betulinus | reverse complement strand
CCTGACTGTTTTGAGTTGCATCATTAACCGCTATCTTTGACTGTGTGTTTTTGTTGTTCCTGTGGAGGTGGTTTCTGTTGTGGACTGTTTTCCAGCCCATTGTGTCAGTGGCCCGTGTAGTAGTGTCTTTATCTGAGATGATGTTACTGGGTTTGTTTGGACTGTGGGGGACATTTGTAGTGGTAGATTGTGTGTCTGCACTGTGGCTTGATCAGAGTGTGTGTCTGTGTCACGAACTGTCAAATGTTTTAGGGCGTGCGCCTATGCTCTGCGCGTTTACACATGTTTATGTGTGTGTGTGTGTGTGTGTGTGTGTGTGTGTGTGTGTGTGTGTGTGTGTGTGTGAGTGTGTTTGTGAGTGTGCGCGCGCGCGTTCCTCGCGCGCACGCTTCACGCGCGTTTCTGTATCAGCTAAAAGTGGCCTCGGTGTACAGACATCCCGTGCAGCCCATGCTGATCACTTGGCTCACCTTGACAGCGAGCAGAGTTCGAGTCCCGTTAGCCTGGACGACGGAGAACATTCCTTTATTTTTTTTTCAAGAGCCTGGGAGGGAGATCTTCGGTTGTGACCGCACCGGTGAGTTTTGGGTCCTCCGAGCCATCGAAGTGATGCTCTTGTGTCCTCGGTGAGGTATCTGGTTATCCAGAGCCTGTATAGTCCACAGAGCTCACTCACAGGTTTTGGTGAGTTAACAATTTGTTGTGTGCATGTATCTTTTCATTTGTTTGCTACTGTTTTATAGATATGTATATTATTCTTGCTTTCCCATTTCTAAAAAAAAAAAAAGAAAAACTTCACTTTCAGCTACAATTGGATTCAGACAGGAGGGGGAGAAAGGAAACCCTAGTCAGCCTCGTCTCTATTCTTTTTTTCATTGTTGGTGTGTGACTCTCTTTATTGAATAACTGGGGTTTATTTCTTGCGCAAACAAGCTTATCACAGAAAGGTGAAGATATCGTTTTGTATACCTCCGACTCGAATTATTGTATCGTTATATTCTTTTACGGTAAGCACATTGTTTGATGTAGTGTAATGTACTATGATACTATTGTGTGGATGAAAACGCGTTTATTTCGGCTTTTGCCATTCTCATTTCTTTTGGGCTCGTGTATATAAATGAAATCCTTTGAAATCACTCTTGATTCAATATAAAAGTGGAAGAAAACGTTGTAGAAGCCTTATATTGAAGAAGGGGACATTATGGTAGTCATTTTATTATAGTCAAGTAAGCGTTAACTTGCACCACACTCTCTGAAATTCTCTGTAATATTTAACTTCTATAAGAGGAAAGGGAGATGCTAACCATGGAGAAACAAAAAGCTGGGGAAAGACTTTGTTATTTTAGTCATCTAAAATATTCCATTTCCCCTCCCTTACGGCAATTTCGCTTTGTCTCCAGGCCTTTTTTTTTACCCTGATCTTGCGTTCGAAAATATCCATCCCAGTCCTCCACTTCCCCTTCATCATCACCAGCCATTCCTTCAGCAAGTTATCCCCCTGGAGACTGCGCCATTGGACCTTCATCCTCATACCCACTTCGACGCCCCAAGTTCAACAATTCTTCTCTGCGCTCGCAGGGCTACATTGCCTGCATGCTACCATCCCCCACAGTGCCAGCAATTAATCCTTTCCCGGACGCGGGTGCTTGGACGTTTCAACATCTTTTATTTTCTCTGTTCACAACCTGTTCTATAGTTATAATTAATTAAGCCTGGTACTCGTCATAATCATCCTCATCCCCATCCTCCTCATCATATGCGTTTTGATGTATGTTGTTTCGTGTGATTCTATTGTTGTGTGATTTGTGCAATGAAGTGTCATTAAATGTCGGAAATGGAACTGTGTTAGTGGGTTAGTGTTAGAGTAAGAGTGGGAAAGGGTGTGGGTCTTGGTTTCGTGGGCACTAAGCCTGCGTTACAATGGTGGATATGCGGTGTACGTGCTAGGTAGTTAGGGTTACTAGTGTATTTGTTTAGGCTAGAATAGGGTGTCTTGTCGTGTCCTGTGTCTGGTACGGTAGTGGTAGTGTTGTTGGGAAGTGGACAAGGGGTGTATCTCTTTGTAGATCAATAAGTGAATTATGTAGGTTCAACTTACAGTGTGTGTGGAGACTGGCCATCTCGCCAACCATTTCGCTTTTGTCCAATTCTGATTTCCTCTTCCAGCCGTGGCTCTCTACTTATTTTGTTTGTCATATTCAATCTTTTTTCCTTTTTCCAATGGAACTGCGCCCCACTGCTGAACGTTTGCTTAGGGAGACCAGTCAAGTCCCGCCAATTGTCCCAACTGTTATTACTAGTGCTGCTGGGGTTTCCACTGAGTTACTTGGACAACCCACTGCTGTATCTACTCCAAAGTCGTCCGTTTCTACAAGAACTAGTCCTCGTATCGCTGCCAACTTTTCACCTCCTATTCCAGAACCAACGATGCTAGCGCCTTCAGACACGATGCCTGTTGACTTGGACCTGGCGGCATGTATTCTCAGTTCCGGACCCTGGGTCAAAATCTTGGTCTTCAAGGCCGTGACCTTGCACATTTTGTACGTGATTCTGTGGAAAAAGAGCGTGATCGTCGAGAACGCTTGGTAAGGGAGGAAAGAGATCGACAGGAAAGTGAAAGAGAGACCGGCAAGAAAGAGAAAGGGATAGCAAGAAAGAGAAAGGGATAGGCAGGAAAGACAGCAGAGGGAGGACCTGTTCTGGAGAGGACGCGAGGAGGAAAGACCGGATTTAAATAGGACTCTGGCTGAAGCAGTATCCAATCGTTCTAACTCGTACCCAGTGATTTTAGAAAAGTTCGAAGACAAAGATGACATTGACTTCTATCTGCAACACTTCGAGAAAATTGCAGTGGCACACAAATGGAACAAGGACACATTGGTAGCGAGGTTGAATCCACAGCTGACTGGGGCAGCCAGGGAAGTTTTTCTGAGATTGCCTGCCAGTGATTCCAACAATTTTGAGAGGTTGAAGAACGACCTGCTGGTACGATTTCAGAAAACAGCCTCCTTCTACCGACAGCAGTTTCGACAGGTTAGGAAAGAGCCTGGAGAAACTTTCACAAACTTTATTGAACGCCTCAGTGTATCCTCCAGCGGTGGTTCTTGTCTGGTAAACGTTTGTCCAAAGCAGACGATGTTGTAGACATGTTTCTACAAGACCAATTTTTCAACATACTGACTCCTGATCTCGCAACTCATGTAATGAAGCAGCAGCCTGGTGATGTGAAAACTGCTGCCAAGCTCGCTGAAACTCACATTGAGGCTAAGCGTTTTGGTCGGGCGGCAAACATGGGAGTCAAGCAGGAAAAGCTTCGTACATCCAAAGGCCAAGAGAGAGTAACAGCTCCTCAAACATTTCCACAAAGGAAGGGGAATGGCAATTGTTACCGCTGTGGAAAACCAGGACACTTGAAACGAGACTGCAAGGAGTTGAAGGCAGTCTGCAGACATGGACGCAGCCAGAATCAACTACCACAGAACTTGCAGCTTTATGCGACCAGTGCAGTTTCAAGCCATTTGTCCCGCGAGTATCAGTAATGATTAATGGCCAGCAGGCTGTTGGACTACGAGAGATACTGGAGCTGAGATTAGTGCTGTATCTTCCGGTTTGTGTCAGAGGAGGATCTCACAAGCTGATTTGTAGATCTGACCTTTGCCAACTCATCAAGTGGAGGACCATTCCCGACAGCTTTCATTGACCTGGAATCTCCTTTTGTCCAAGGACATATTGAGGCAGTAGTAATGGACAAAGCAAATCAAGACCTCATCATTGGAAACGAGATGAAGTTTGCATCTGGAGAGTATGCCCAGGTACCAGTCTATGCGCGCAAAGATCTTGCTGTACAGACTAGAGCACAGGCCAAACGGGGGGATCAAGAAACATCCATACCAGTATCAAATATATGTGGACTCGACCTCACTCCGGATAAGCTCAAAGAATTACAAGAAGGTGACTCATCCCTTGAAAATGCTAGAGCGATGGCCTGTTCTGGAGAGACTGCTAAAAGTAAAGGGGGGGGGGGGGGGGGGGGTGAAGTGTCGTATCGGAAGGTACATGGGATCCTGCACCGAGAATTTAAGAATGGGGATCAGGTGTTCAAACAAGTTTGCGTACCATTTCTTCTTCGAAGGGAGGTTATGCGACTGGCCCATGATACGCCAATGGGAGGACATCTTGGCACCAAAAGGACCAGGCAGAGAATTTGGGCCGAGTTTTACTGGCCAGGAATGTCTGGCGACATCCAGCGTTACTGTCACTCTTGCGATATGTGCCAAAGAGTTAGCCCCAAGGGACGAGTCAGCAAAGTACCACTAGGAAGGATGCCAGTGGTAGGCCAACCCTTTGACAAGGTGGGTGTGGACCTTGTTGGACCGATACGACCAGCCTCTGACCGCGGCAACAAGTACATTTTAGTCATGGTGGATCACGCAACTCAGTACCCTGAGGCAGCTCCTCTAAAGTCTGTGGAGTCAGAGAGGGTTGCCGAAGTCTTGTGGGAAATGTGGTCAAGACTGGGAATCCCAAAGAAGTGCTGACTGACCAGGGAACTCAGTTTACTGGAGCTGTCATGCAAGAAATATTCAAACTTCTCTCAATTAGAGGCATCACTACATCGCCATATCATGCCCAAAGCAATGGGCTAGTCGAACGTTTTAATGGTACTTTGAAAGCAATGCTAAAGAAGATGTGTCAAGAGAAACCAAAAACGTGGGATCGATTTATCCCAGCAGTTCTCTTTGCCTATCTGGAGGTTCCACAGGAAGGGGACAGGGTTTTCACCATTCGAACTTCTGTATGGGCGAACAGTCCGAGGACCCATGACAGTTCTCCAGCAGCTGTGGACCAAGGAGCAAGTCGATGATGAAGTCCGGGCTTCATGCACGTATGTTCTGGATCTGAGGAATAGAATTGAGGAGACGTGTCGTTTGGCCAGGCAACATCTTCAGAAAGAAGCAGTTCGCCAGAAAAAGCATTTCGATAGGCGAGCCAAACCTCGATGTTTTAAAGTGGGTGACAAGGTTATGTTGTTGCTCTCCAGCGAGAGCAATAAATTGCAAATGGCATGGCAGGGCCCTTTTTCTGTCCTGGAGAGAGTTGGCAAAACTGATTATTATCGTATACGTATCAAAGGCAAAGAGAAAGTGTTCCACGCCAACATGCTAAAGGAATACGTCGAACGCCCTAAACTTACAGTGGCTGTGTCGGTAATAGATGACAGCGAGTGTAATGAAGTGTAGACAACGCGAGAAGACATTCCTGTGATTTCGTTACAAGCTCAGGAAGGACCTGCTAATGTTCAGCTGGACCCTGATCATCCAGAAAGGCACGCCGACCTCCTGCACTTTTCTGCAGTCTTTGGCGACGTGTTCACTCTCTTGCCACAGAGGACTACTCTCACGCCCTGCAGTATCAAGTTGGAACATGAGGAACCAGTACGCACACGACAGTTCCCCTCTGCCCTTCTCCCAGCGTGAAACGATCCAGGAAGAGGTAAACAAAATGCTTAAGATAGGAGTCATTGAGAATTCGACTTCCCCATACTGTTCTCCAATTGTATTGGTTAAGAAAAGAGACGGCAAAATACGCTTTTGCATCGATTTCAGACGGCTCAATCAAATTGTGATTTTTGGTGGTGAACCTATCCCAGACATCGAGTACCTGTTCTCAAAGCTTGGGCAGGCCAGATACTTCAGTAAGATCGACCTGACAAAGGGTTATTGGCAAATCCCCATGGTGGGAAAAGATAAACCTAAAACTGCTTTCTCAACACTGCAGGGTCACTACCAGTGGACTGTTATGCCTTTTGGACTGAAGACAGCTGGTGCAGTGTTTAGCAGGGCAATGAGGGAGATGCTAAAGCCTCTTCAACTTCCTGAAGTCGACAACTTCATGGACGATTTACTGGTGGCTACTCAGACATGGACGCGTCACCTGAGTGTCTCTATGCACTGTTTCACAGACTTCGTGAGGTTCGGATGACTGCTCGGGCTACCAAATGTTTCCTTGGGTTGATGAAGTTACGTATCTTGGGTTTGTGGTACGAAAGGGTAAACTGAAAGCAGAGGACGAGAAGATGGCCAAGATGGGCAAGGTTCAGCCCCCTGAGACTAAGAAACAAGTTTGGGCTTTTTTAGGGCTGGCAGGTTTCTACTGGCGATTCGTGCCGAACTTTGCGGAGATCGCCCTTCACCTGACAGATGCAACAAAGTCCAGGATGCCAAACAGAGTGAAGTGGACTCCCGAATGTCAGAAAACTTTGAAGAGCTGAAAAAAAGACTGTAGTAAACCCGCTTGTGTGATGCCCAACTGGGAGTTGTCGTTTGTACTGAGGACAGATGCCTCGGATGTTGGGTTGGGCGCGATCCTTTTACAGGACCAGGGAACTGGTCTCCAACCCGTGACGTGTGCCAGTAAGAAACTACTCCTGCAGAAAAAGAACTACTCAACGGTTGAAAAGGAATGCTTTGCCATCATGTGGGCGGTCCAGAAATTTGAACCGTACCTGTATGGACGGCATTTATTGTTCAGACTGACCACCAACCTTACAGTATTTGAAGAGACTGAAAGCATCCAATGGCCACCTAATGAGGTGGGCACTTCAACTGCAGTCATTCTCGTTCAGTGTTCAAGCAATACCAGGAAAAGAAAACGTAGGTGCTGATTTTTTGAGCAGATGCCCAGAGTGAGTTTGGTTGACAGTTCATGGACATTATGCATGATTTAAACTATGTTTAAACTTGGTTCGGGGGTTTGTCATGAACTGTCAAGTGTTTTAGGGCGTGCGCCTATGCTCTACGCGTTTGCACATGTTTATGTGTGTGTATGTACGTGTGTGTGTGTGTGTGTGTGTGTGTGTGTGTGTGTGTGTGTGTGTGCGCGCGCGCGCGCGCGCGTTCCCTCGCGCGCACGCTTCACGCGCGTTTCTGTGTCAGCTAAAAGTGCCCTCAGTGTACAGACATCCCGTGCAGCCCATGCTCATCACTTGGCTCACCTTGAGAGCGAGCAGTTCGAGTCCCGTTAGCCTGGATGGAGAACATTCCTTTTTCTTCAAGAGCCTGGGAGGGAGATCTTCGGTTGTGACCGCACCAGTGAGTTTTGGGTCCTCCGAGCCATCAAAGTGATGCTGTTTTGTGTCCTCGGTGAGGTATCTGGTTATCCAGAGCCTGTATAGTCCACAGAGCTCGCTCACAGGTTTTGGTGAGTTAACAATTTGTTGTGTGCATGTATCTTTTCATTTGTTTGCTATTGTTTTATAATATGTATATTATTCTTGCTTTCCCCATTTCTAAAAAAAATACACTTTCAGCTACAATTGGATTCAGACAGGAGGGGGAGAAAGGAAACCCTAGTCAGCCTCGTCTCTTATTCTTTTCATTGTTGGTGTGTGACTCTCTTTATTGAATAACTGGGGTTTATTTCTTGCGTAAACAAGCTTATCACAGAAAGGTGAAGATATCGTTTTGTATACCTCCGACTCGAATTATTGTATCGTTATATTCTTTTACGGTAAGCACATTGTTTGATGTAGTGTAATGTACTATAATACTATTGTGTGGATGAAAACGCATTTCTTTCGGCTTTTGCTATTCTCACTTCTTTTGGGCTCGTGTATATAAAGGAAATCCTTTGAAATCACTCTTGATTAATAAAAAAAATGGAAGAAAACATTGTAGAAGCCTTATATTGAAGAAGGGGACATTATGATAGTCACGTAAGCGTTAACTTGCCCCACCCTCTCTGAAATTCTCTGTAATATTTAACTTCTATAAGAGGAAAAGGAGATGCTAACCAAAATCATAACTTTTACATGGAGAAACAAAACTGGCTTTGTTATTTTTAGTCATCTAAAATATTCCATTTCCCCTCCCTTACGGCAATTTCGCTTTGTCTCCAGGCCTTTTGTTACCCTGATCTTGCGTTCGAAATATCCATCCCCAGTCCTCCACTTCCCCTTCATCATCACCAGCCATTCCTTCAGCAAGTTATCCCCCTGGAGACTGCGCCATTGGACCTTCATCCTCATACCCACTTCGACGACTTCCCAAGTTCAACAATTCTTCTCTGCACTCACAGGCTACATTGCCTGCATGCTACCATCCCCCACAGTGCCAGCAATTAACCCTTTCCCGGGCGCGGGTGCTTGGATGTTTTTGAACATCTTTTTTATTTTCTCTGTTCACAACCTGTTCTATAGTTATAATTAATTCAGCCTGGTACTCATCATAATCATCCTCATCCCCATCCTCCTCATCATATGCGTTTTGATGTATGTTGTTTCGTGTGATTCTATTGTTGTGTGATTTGTGCAATGAAGTGTCATTAAATGTCGGAAATGGAACTGTGTTAGTGGGTTAGTGTTAGAGTAAGAGTGGGAAAGGGTGTGGGTCTTGGTTTCGTGGGCACTAGGCCTGCGTTACAGTCTGTTTCTGAGTCGTTCTGAACCTCATGCTCCCCATTTTCATTAATGTGGAGCAGCATGGAGAACCTGTTGGGGGTGGGAAGGGTGGACAGAGCTGAATCAATATGGCTACCAGATGGTGTGGTTTGGTTTTGGGTTGGGTGCAGTATAAACTGAGTTTGTTTGAGGTGTTTGAGTTCAGATTTCAGGTGGCTGTTTTCTGCTTCTAATCGGCGAATACTTCTGGAGTGAGGGTGCAAGAGGTTTGAACCTCTGACAATAGTTTTGACAAAAGTGTTGACTATTTGTTTGAGGTTTTGTACTGCTGGGTTACATTTGTAGGCGTAGGAATAACGTGGTGATTTGCTTGATTTTGAGGACGCAAGCTGCGTGCCGCTTTTGCGTTTGCTTGTAGAAGAGGGTGGGCGTAATGTTTTCACATCGAGTGGGTAGGTGGTTGGCTTTCTTTTGTTTGGGTGTTTGCATGCTCATGTTTTAACTGAGCAGAGCTTCGCTTCTGCTTTGTTGGAATATGTGGAGTATGTGTGGTGAGTGCTGGGGTGAACTGTGTCTGCATGTTTCCCTCGGGCGACTGTAGCGGGACCGTAGGGGCAAACTTTGTGCATGGCGAGGATGTGGATTGGGATGGAGTGGTATCACAGCTGGCTGGAGGGATGGTGGTTGGGCTGGTCAGCAAATGCAATCTGGGGAGATGAGAGGTCCATGGGGAGACGGGATGTCCTGGGCGGAGAGGTCACCAGAGGGGAGTGTCTTCAGGGAGGGAAGGGGAAGGTCAGACAGGTTGTCGCATACAGCCTTGTTGAGGTTGGGATGGGAATCTTGGCGGGTTAATGAGAAGATTGTTGGAATCACCTGGATTAGTGATTCGAACTCATACTGCAGCCATTTCTTGCACAGGTTTCCCTGTACAAGAATAGTACCTGTAGTGTAAAAGACAGTGATGGTGATGAGTTTCAGGGTGCTACATTTGACCTGGACCTTGGTCCGGTACAACTCATCATCACTGGGGAGGCTGGTGGAGATAGACGAAAAATCGGCATTGTCGCTGAGGACAAGAGGCCGATTAGAGAGAGAGAGAGAGAGAGAGAGAGAGAGAGAGAGAGAGAGAGAGAGAGAGAGAGAGAGAGAGAGAGAGAGAGAGAGAGAGAGAGAGAGAGAGAGACACACACATACACACACACACAAACACATAAGCGCGCACGCACGCGCGCGCGCGCGCGCGCACACACACACACACACACACACACGCGCGCGCGCGCGCGCGCGCACGCGCGCGCACACACGCACACATATCCTGTTACTAAAATTTGAAGAAGTTCCATTAAAAAACTTTTGATATGGATTAAGAGTACAGAACGTTGATAACATAACAAATCTGTACTTAGAAGCAATCGAGTTTTACAATGCTGACTTTTTCGGGCATTCTCTTAAGTAAATGTAATCAGTCTCCTAGAGATCCTTTGCTACATCCTCTTTAAGACGTGTCAGAAATAGTTCCATCTTTTACTACTTTCACCCAACACACTGATCTTTCTATACGACTTCTTTTGCCTCTGGTTCCCCATACTATCTCATTACTATGGACGTGATCACACTGCACACCAAATGCAATCTGGGAAGATGAGGAGGTCCATGGGGAGACGGGATGTCCTGGGCGGAGTGTCTTCAGGGAGGGAAGGGGAAGGTCAGATCCCCACAAGACAGATCTCATTGGACTCAAACGTTTCCTACAGAAAAGGTACGCTCCGTATCCATATCACCAATGTCTCCTGCCCACTTGAACCTTTGTTTGTTTGTTTGTTTGTTTTTTTTTTTTTTAATTTCAAGCTCACTTGCTTTCAAAAGACAATATTTTACGACGTCCGTAATCGTAATAGTAACTTAAGACTCCCTGATCAGAAATCAGTCATACGAATTCAAACTTGGTAACTGACCAGTCTCTTGAGATATCCACAAAGTAAGGTTTTCATTTCAAGGTGACTTTAAGAGAGTGAAGTGTACTACATTGAATACAAGCATTGAGTAAGCGCAGAACACATGAAGATGTCAATATCATTTGTCGGAAAGATATCCGACAACGCGACTTGAATTTTTGGCCATCATCAGCCTTTCCATTCAGTTTGCTTTAATCGTTTCAGTAGAATTTCCATCATTTTTCTTGGACGAAAGAGTTTGTAACATTGTCTGCTACTGCTAGAGTTGCCTGTTGCGTACATCTCCTACGACTTTTTTTTTCTCCTTTTCATCATAATTAGTGGACAGAGTATTACTATGAAGTACTACAATCACATGATTGGTTTTAGTGGAATCGTGAAAGGAATAATGGGATACTTGCCATTTTCATTATTTCCTCAACAGCTCCATTTTTTTCTTCTTTGGGAACTATCCCTGAAATGTGAAATATTTTGAATATATCTGGATTTTATTGACCTATCAAGAGAATTCTTGTGACTTGGTTCAGGGCAAAATATATTGCAAATCAAGACAAGGTCCTGTTAGCTACTGGGTGGTTTGCAATAAGAACTCAGTATTTTCATGAAGAACTATGGACAAGAAGAAGTCGACGTAAATACCTACACTAAAAAGGAAAATTTCACACAGACAGCATGTGGAAATGAAGAAGGTGACTTGCCAGCAGAGGAAGCATGAAACACTTGGATAATACGCCAAAGGATAAATGCCTACGTACAGACCGATTTTTCCTAAAATTCTCGTGCGACATCAAAGCATGGTTTGTTTCATGTTCTTTAGATGAAGGATATTTGAAGTGATTGGAGAAATATCGATTTCGAAAACGGAAGACACTACTATTTGGATACCCAGAGAAGATAAATCCTCGGAATATTTTAAATGATCGCAGCCTTATGTGGTCTATAAAAGTGGATCTTCGTCACTATTAACAAAATTAAACAATCACGATCTTTTCTCTTCTTAAGTGATATCAACAGATTTCGTTTGATGAGTTTGACACATCTTTGTATCCTTTAGTATCTGACAGTAGCCCCCATTTCCAAGTCTTGAATTCTTCTTTCCAGATCCGCTGCGAAGATTCATGTTTCGCACGCATACAGGAAGATGAAATATACTAGTTCAGTAGGAACCCAATGATGACTTTCATGGAGATGTTGTAGTTCTTCCAAATATGTTTTAGACAGGACAGTGCCGATATTGTCTTTGCTGCCTTTGACAGGATTTGTGGTTCAGGTGCTCAATGCTAATGAAGGATTCCTGGTAAGAGAAATGTTGAACGGTTTCTAGTTCCTGTCCATGGACCGTTATACTGGTTTTGACGGAAATGCTATGACTTGCCATCAATTCGTTCTCCTAGCGCTAATCCCCATACCATATCTTGATGTCCATCCAATATTTGAAAAAGCTTGACGAGTTCTTGTTCACTGACTGCCAGACCATCGATACCGTCGGTAAAATTAAGGTTCGAAAGTGTTATTCCACCCATGTTTGCGTTTACATGACTTTCAAGAGTATCAGTCATAATGCACTCCAGGAATGTGTTGAAAAGTGAAGGAGATAGAAGGTAGCCCTGACAAACTCCAACTGAAGTGTGGAATCACTATTCAACAGCACACTGCTCTGGTAGCCTTAGACCACAGTTTCTGGACGGTGTGGATTAACTTTTGCCCAGTGTTCAATTTTGCCATTGTTGCCGATAACGCTTCCTGATATTGACATTAGAGTTATGAAATCACAGGCCCAAAAAGTAAAATATGTCACTTTGCTGACAACAACACCTTTACTAGCATGGAGAAATACTTTCATATGACAAGTCGTTTGAGATACTGGATTAACTGGAAGCTATTTCAGACTTGCATCAATTCATGAACAAAGTCTTTGAACTTAGCTTGGTAGTTAAAAAAAAAAAAAGAAAAAGAGAAAAAAAAAGCAAATGAGTTATAATGAAATAAAATTAAATGTATACGGGTTTAAAATACCAAACCATGGTTTTCTAACGATCTTTCAAACATGAAAGAAATAAGCTGGGCAGACAAACTCTTTGGAATTGAAAGAAATAAAGAGCGAAAGTATGGGTTATGAAGAACAATAATACCATTGCCAGAATAGAATCTGTGAAAGAAATCTTCGTTTCAAAGAGTGTTTACTTGTAAATGCTACTGTCAAATCCACAGGACATTATGATCAAGGATATACAGAAGTGTGAATTCAAGTTGGTATGGGATGATAAGATCGACAACCTCTTACATAGACACTCTGTGCAACACAGTTAAATCGAAGAGGGGCTGGTGTGGTATTCTTAAATTAGAGGATAAGCAAAGGCGCACACTAACTTTGAAAATATATTATGGTCGTTGTCTCCAAAAGTAGAATCATTATTTTTAATTGGGTGCGGCCTTTCTTTCTTTTTTTTTTGCTTTTTCTTTTTTTAAGCACAACAAGATGCAAAGCATATAAACGTACTCCCAGTTTAAATCTATCTTAAATACGCGTGTAGAAAAAACGTCACAACCAAACTTGCATCATAATTTTTTTTTTTTTAAGTCACAATCAAACATGCGTCATAATGTGTTTCGTCACTGAGATAAGAAACGGCGAAGAGCTTCCAGCGATATTCCATAAAGAAGAAAAAAAAAACGTTTTGGGCCGTTGGGCCTATAGCCGTTAGTAACGGCTATTCTGGTAAAATAAAACATTGGACATTATCCATGACCCATAATGAACATACCTATAAATGTTCAGAAAGATCGGCCCAGAAGTTTTGTCTGGAGCGAGTGGAACACATTTTGACCACAGACAGACAGACACACTGACAGACTGCATTTATTCGTTCCCATTCTAAAGTACTCCCTGTTCTATAAGAACTGGGAGTACAACTGGTATTAATGACGTATACGAAGAAGTTAAAAATGCATATGGACATGACTGCAATTGTGTAGAATTAAAGAAAGAGCACGAACTTGCATTAAAACCCATACTATACAGTGAAAAAAAATTGTGATGGGAAATGACTTTCTAGTACCAGATATGTCAAGAATCCACCAAATGAAACTCGGTATTTCGTACACTGAGATACTTTATTCACAGAGAAATGGATAAAGAATAACCTACCTTAAACACTTAAGTTGTGTAGAAGCTCAATGAAAATAAATCTTGTTTGATGAGAAACACCCATGTTCAAGATAATGCGAATGAGAACAGAGAACAGCTTACAGAAAAGGCACACAGAAGTGCATGCATATACTATGACATTCCTTTGAACAAAAATTAATTACAATGTGAAAGATAAAACCTCTTTCTTCACAATCGGGAGAAATTAATAATACTCCAAACACGTGGGAGGCAGTGCCACAATAAGTTAAGAAAATAAAAGAATTAAAGTGAAAGTGGTCTCGAACCAAAATACTATTAGTACTACGAGTACTATTAAGATCATCGCCAGCGCCTACAACTGCTACTACTACTACTACTACTGTTGCTGCTGCTGCTGCGACTAGTACTGCTGTTCCTTTGTACAACACCTAATCGCCAACACAGAGGTCTAAGCACTTAAGATAAATGCAATAACAACATAAATATGACAAAAACAAACAAAATCCACCAGGTCACTCATCTCTCTCTCTCTCTCTCTCTCTCTCTCTCTCTCTCTCTCTCTCTCTCTCTCTCTCTCTCTCTCTCCTCTCCTCACACATGCACACGCATACACACATACACATACACCGCTCGCTGAGAGAGAGAGAGAGAGAGAGAGAGAGAGAGAGAGAGAGAGAGAGAGAGAGAGAGAGAGAGAGAGAGAGAGAGAGAGAGAGAGAGAGAGAGATGTCTGACCTTCAGCAAGCTGTAAATCATCCGAAATCCCACGCCAGACCAAGGACAAGGGCGGGTTTTCCCTCTGTTCACATGTACGATTAGGCCTATCTTCTGCACACCACTGAATACTTTTGGCAAGGGAGGCAATGTTAAACAACGACTCCAGAGTTCTTTTTCCTGTGTTCCCTTGTAGTCACAGTTAAAGACACTGTATTGTCGTAACAGTCGATGTTCATGTGACGGAAACTCACTATAACGGATTGATTGTCCGGGATTCTGAGGAATACTTTGTCTGCCAGTAAAGAGCTGTTGTAGGTGTCCGGGCTATAGCTCTCAGTCTGTATGCGTCCTGATTTTGAGGAGAAAAAATGGAAAATTCCTGTTCAACACAGTTTCATGGGATAACAAGGATCATCTTAGGACTCTGTTACACCTAAAATAATGAGTATTTCATAAGCTTTTAACGACCTGACACAACATCTCCACCTTCTGAAATATAAACCTGATTTCACATCACATGAAAAATTCAACACGATAAAGAGTGATGACATTTATGAGTGTATTTGTGGCCATCATGAAAATGTGTTGAGCATCAAAAGGTGTTATTTGAAGAACAGATCCAGTTAACCAGTTCACTTCCAGACCAGCAAATACATTTACCACTGACCGCAAAACTGCAGAGATTTAAATATGACTCCATCCTAATATTGTTTTGAACTAATTTTAAATGTCTGTACACACACACACACACACACACACACACACACACACACACACACACACACACACACACTACGCCAGCATGGTGGATTGCTTCAATGTACATGTTTAGCGCTCATTGAAAAATCCAGTAAGTTCATACGAGGCGACGTACAAAATGGTCAAAACAAGAGCAGCTACAAAGAAAGAAAAGAAAATATGCTCAACAAAAAGTAAGTTCGATCCTTGTGAATGTTCTCGGCTTGAATCGCAATCTGAATGTCCGACTCAAAACGAGCAGGCATCTAGCCAAACGAGCAGCCACAGTACATCAGACCCTGCAACGGCTGGTGAAAATCCTTGTAAAGATACTGGTCAGTCTGAAAGTTCCTTGGAAATTCTGACGTGCACAATGAAAATGCTCTGCAACAGAATTTCGGCCTTGGAAAAGAAAATAGAGGAGCTGACGAAAGATAACAACAAAAAATGGAGCTACAAACAAGCTGAAACTGTAAGCGTTGGAACAAAAAAATATAGTTCAACGACAACATCTTCGGGCACAAAAATCGCAGCAACATACCAACATATGCTGACAAGGTGAAGTCTCCAGCTCACAAAAAAAAAAAACAGTTTATTTCAACAAAACTCCCCATTCAGTCAGTTACACAAAGAGCAAAAGAAAAACCATCTGGAGCAAACAAAAAGAACAGTTGGCTGACGTCAAATCTATTGGCATCAAATCCGATGACGCCAAAAGGTACATTCCGACTCTCTTCCGAATGTTCTTTTTTTGCACGACTCTGTTATGTCAAGAGTCAACGCTAGGGGCCTGGGAGAGCCCTACGGACTTAAAATTGTCTCCAAAAGAGCTTTCAAGATCTCAGACTGTGAAAAAGAACTTGAAAACATTGGTTCAGAAGTTCTGGTTGATTGTGTGATACTGCATACTGGAATAAATGATTTGAAAAGTACTGACCCAGGAGTTACAGCAAAAAAAAGATGATTAGTGTTGTCAACAAAATCAAACAGCAATCTCCGAAAACAAAAGTAGTGGTAAGCAAAGCAACGCCAGTCAAAGATCAGATTCTGGAGGGGACGACAACTATTATTTTTTTTTTGTTTTTTTTTTTTTTTTGCTGTCCCAACCTCTGCGCCACCTCAGAGGCAGTGCACCCACGCCGCTCATTCCGACACCCCATCCACAGCCACAGCCCAGCTGGCCACGCCGCAGCACTGGCACCGGCAATACACAGGGAGCAGTCAATATCAAGTCGTCAAGAGGCAACCCACCGGAGGAGACACTGCACTGCTGCCGAGTCACTTCAGTGGTGTTCAGTGGCGCCTGTTCTGATCTAACATACGCAGGACACCACCTACTAAGCACCCTACTGACGACAATAATTGCTTAGTCGCAGAACCGGCGTGAGTGAGCTCTCCCTCCGAGGGGCGCCACCACGTCCGTCCAACGACAGTCCCCCATGGACTCGCTGATACCGGTGACCACGACGGAACCAAACCAAGGCCACAGACGTGGAGAGGACATCGAAACTGAGGTCACCATGAGAGCAGGGCATGAAGGGCACAGAATTTGAGACTTTTTTTTATGCTGATCGATGAGAATGAGGATGATTAAGATGATGCTACGGATTTCCATTTCGGTCTGAGACTACATGACAGGGCTGTACTCTACGCTTCCTTTCATAATATATCCCGGCGTCAACCAGGCCCGAGAAATGCAGACACCTGCAGTGTCGGTCAGGAAATTTGAGCAACACTCTCAGAAACGCATCCATTAAGTGGATTAAATTCGACTGTGTGGTCCCAGTCTTCCCAAATGAGCCTGCAGCAAAACTCAACTCTGGGTAGGAGCCGGTCGGGGCAGAAAAACCCACATGACTTCTGATGGGATTCGAATCCACGACCTCCCAGCTGGGAGTCCGCGACGCTAACCACTTCGCCACGGCAGCTGGTGAGACGACAACTATTCAACGCTTACTGTTTTCCAAATTTCCTCGTCATCAGACATCTCTTCTTTCCCACGAGAACCTTGATCCTCTCAACAACCGGCTCATGAGGGATGCCATCCACCTGTCTGACAGAGGTACCAGCATCCTCGCCGGAAATCTGGGGCGGCATGTCCATCGTCTCTTTTGGCAGAAACAATGCCGGAGACATCGCCGGAATCAACCACACGGGAGAGGCGCCTGGGGCCATGAGCCATTCCCCCCACCTCGTGCTGGTCGTGTCGAAGCTCCCGGTCAACTTCACCTTGCCATTTGATTCTGTTAACTTTTTGCCTTATGAAAACTCCAATGATAATTTATTACTATTTCAATGGAACTGTCGGTCAATATCAACAAATCTCTTACAATTTGAAAATCATATATATCAACATAATTATTCAGTGCTAGCATTACAATCACTGAATCTAGATGTTCATAAGCTACCGAAAATACGCAATTTTTATTATCCACCTTTGTATACTATAGGAATGATGGTAAAAGATTCAAACCGCCATTTATGTGAGAAGAGATCTAAATTATTGTCCTCTGAACCCTCCTATTCCTACTAATGCTGGAGTTTTCGCAACTGGGGTTACCGCAAAATTGAACACAAGCAGACAAATTTAAACATCATTTCTGCTTACTATCCCAATGGCCCAAAGGCAGATAATACAGATTGGATAAAAAACCTTCCTTTGTCAAACAACAAATGGGTAATACTGGGAGATTTCAATGCGCATGCTCCATTTTGGGAATATGGTTGCACCACTACAACTTGCAACCGTTTAGTTGAAAATATCGTTGACTCCAAATTGGTTGTATTAAACGATGGTAGTATTACCAGACTGCCAGACATTTCCACTCATAAACCTACTTCTATTGATTTATCTTTAATTTCTCTGGAGTTGGCAGTAAACTCGGTATGGTCAACAGAGGATGATACTTTGGGCAGCAATCATTTCCCAATTATCATACAGTTAAAGGAGCATATTGAACATGAAGAAGATGGAAATGAAGATAGTATCCCAAGTTTTCATATAAAAATGCACATGGTCTCTGTATGAATCGATCTTGTCCAATACACATTTCCGTAGCATTGTAAATGAAGGTATAGATGCATATTATACAGAGTTTTGTCGACATCTCTTACAGTCTACCGGAAAATCTATTCCTATTTTGTAACGATGCCCAACAGTGGAAATATGTTGGTAATTCATGGTGGAATTTAGATTGTGCAATAGCTGTAGCTCTTAAAAAAGAGAAGCCTATAAAGCTTGGCTGAAAGTAAGAACAGATGAAAATTTCCTAGCGATGAAACATGCCAAAAATAACAGTAACAGGGTCGTTGCCCGGGCGAAAAGAATACATTTCTCAGAATTTTGTAGATCCAAAATATCAGAATCAAAAGATATCCATAGGTTTGGAAAATGGTAAAAAAATTGAAAAATGGTTATTGCTTGCAACAGTACCCAATTAAGTTAGATAATGATGCTCTTCCATCCTCACAGGAGAAAGCTGAGGCATTCATCAAAATATTTTCAGAAAATAACTTGCTGTCTAGTCTCAGTCCATCTATCAGGTGTTTTAGAGAGGAGGAAGAAAAACGAACTATCTATCAGGATCCACCACCAAATCATTTCCATTATTTAAACGCTCCTATTACATATGATGAATTTTGTGAGATGTTAGAATCTTTTTCTTCAAATTCAAGTGCTGTTGGCCTAGATGGTATATCCTATCAACTGTTATACCACTTGCCTTCACATTGGAAACGATTATTGCATTCATTTTTACCAAAAATGTTGGTTTAATGGAACTCTCCCTAGTATCTGGAAGAGATCTGTTGTAGTCCTAGTTCCAAAACAAGGTAAGTCCAGGTCAGATATTGGTAGCTACAGGCCAATAGCACTAACCTCTCACGTTGGAAAATGTTAGAAAAGATTATCCAAAAACGTCTTTCATATTTTTTTGAAAAAGAAAGTATAATCCCAGTGAATCAAGCAGGATTTCGCAAAGGTCGATGTACAATAGATCATTTGGTGAAAACTTACAAGTCAAATTAAAAAGCAGTTTGTCAGACGGAAAAGTACACTTGCTACCTTTTTTATAACAGAAAAGTGTATGATAGTATCTGGCACGCTAGACTACTTTACAAATTGAAAGAAATAGGAATTAATGGAAAAGATGTTTCAATACTTTAAAAGTGTTTTTTTTTTTTTTTTTTTTTTTTTTTTTTTTTTTTTTTTTTTATCGCAGAGATCCATATGTACAAGAATAGGGAAAGTTTACTCGTCTTTTCAGAGTATTGATATCGGAATTTCACAGGGCTCTATTATAGCCCCCATGTCATTTAACATTCTTATTGATGATCTTCCAAAGATATCAAAAAGTGTGAGTTTAGTACAATATGCTGATGACATTGCTATGTGGATAAATACAAATATCCGAAAGAATACTGGCAAGAGAATTACGAATCATATACAGAAGATATATCAGTTTGAGATAGATGAACTGAACAAATTTATTGAAAATAAACGGGCTTATTCTCTCAGATGAAAAAAACACAGTTAATGTTTTTCAATAATGGAGACAATCCAGTGTATTTGCCAAGCTTCAAATTGAATGATTCTGAATTGCAGTACTCACAAAACATAAAATTTTCTGGGTGTGAGCTTAACCCCTAAACTTAACTGGCGTTTTTACATTGAAAGCTTGATAGCTAAAACAAGGAAACCTTTAAACTTACTGAAAATAATTTGTATTCAGCCATGGGCTCAAGATACAAAAACCCCCTCCTGCACCTAGCTGTTTCCCTAATAAGATCAAAACTAGTGTACGAACAAGAAGTTTATTTTTCAGCACCTCAAAGTCTACTGAAAAAATTGCAAAGTATAGACAGCAAAGCTATCAAATTAGCGCTTGGTGTCCCAGTGCACACAAACACATTGAAGGTGTACAAAGAAATTAATATGATATCACTGTCAGATCAACAGCAGATTAGCTGTGGCCAAATATGTCGCAAGAAGTCTTTCAGTGCCTAATTCAGTCGAAAACGAAGTGTTGATGGATTCAAATGTTGAATATCTCAAAAGAGTTCAACAGCTAGGTTATCTTTGTCCCGTTCGAAATTACACGAAAAAGTCTTTTGAAAAATGCAATATTGATGTCACTTCTCTCTCACCTGCTCTGTTGTTCCCCAGGTGACTCCATGGGAACATAGACAAGCTATCTTAGATGTAGATTACACTGATGTCCGGAAAAAATTACAACATTAACATTTTTTAACTTCTAAAATGAGAGAAAACTTAGAAAAACAAAATATTCAGATTATTTACAAATTTTTACGATGGTTCCGTTTGCCAGTTAAGTGCAGGTTCAGGTTTTGTTATTCCGGCTTTAAAAGTTAAAAAAACATACAGCCTTGGACAAGGATTTTCTATTTTTTTACGGCAGAATTGTATGCTATTCTTATGGCGTTACTCTTTATTTGTGATAGTAATAATTTTTTCTGCAATATTTTATTTTGTGTTGATTCTAAGGCAGTGTTAGATAGTTTGAAAGTTTGGGATGTTAAAACAAGGAAAGATGTAATCTTTAAAATAAAGCATCTAATTAATTACATTATTTCCACAGGAATAAATATAGTCTTCTGCTGGGTACCCTCACACTGTGGTATTTATTGGAATGAAATAGCAGATAAACTAGCCAGAGACGCAGGGTAATAGCAATGCTGCAAAAACTAATTTGAAGTTAGAGATATATGAAATATATTCGTTATTGGAAAGCTGTTTCCGAATTGAGAAGTCTCAAGATAAATGTGTAATGGAAACGTATCCTAGACATATTTTCTAGTTTAATATACAAGATACGTTTGAACTCTTGGAAGACCAAATATTCCCCAAATATAGCGTGTGCATGTTCTAAGCCATTATCTGGTGAACATATACTTTTCCATTGCCCCATTTTGAATGCTCTTTATTCAAAAGCAAACATTGAAATCTCGAAATCTAAACCGGTTCACGCTATTTCTTTCAGTTCAGAAATTGTTGATGTTGCAAAAATTATCTCTCAATCTCAAATTAGCATATTTTTATGACCATGATAGTGCAGATTATATTTAAATTTGTACTGTTCTTGACATTATTTCTCACCTTTTCCTCCCCTGTGTACTCCTC
The DNA here is from genome assembly GCA_016801955.1 of Conus betulinus. Taxonomy (NCBI): domain Eukaryota; kingdom Metazoa; phylum Mollusca; class Gastropoda; order Neogastropoda; family Conidae; genus Conus; species Conus betulinus. The sequence continues at coordinate 1,420 of JADBJO010017031.1, read as the reverse complement.
CTTCCCCCTCCCCCAACCCCCCCCCCCCCGTAAAGTCTAATATCACCAAGTATGAACACAGACTATAAATCAACAACAACAACAACAGCACACACACACACACACACACACACACACACACACACACACACACACACACACACACACACACACACACACACACACACGCACGCACGCACGCACGCACGCACGCACACACACACACACACACACACACACACACACACACACACACACACACATACACGCAAGCACGCACTCCCACGCACGTGAAACATGAAAACAAATGTTGAGCGACCAAATGAACGCAAAAAGCAGTGAAGTAATGAGTTTCGACCTGCTGGTTTTTTTCAGGCAAGTAAGTAAGAAAGAATGAACATTAATTTTTCGTGCAGTAGGGGAAAACGCAAGCGTAGACAGCAAATCTCCAGTCATTTACGAAAATGACTGAACGGGCTGAGGCAGGGAGATGGGGAACAGGAGATATAGAGGGAATGCACGGGCGTATAAATACCCCATCATTGGAGACGGATTTACCCTACCTGTTTGTTATTATTTACTGCACAATAAAGGCAAACAGGTTGAAACTGGAGTAGCCGGACCACACACGGTGACAGAACTGATCCAGCTGAATGCAGGATCAATGATCGTGAGAAAGAATGCTTATATCACACAAGTGTGTTAAAACAGTCTGTGGAGCGCCAGCGAGCTTGGAGCACAGTGATTGTGGTGACAGAGGACTGGGAAGTAACAGTTCTCCAGTGTGGCACCCGTATGACCCCATTAGGGCGTAATGCTCTAATTTCGAGTAACCCCAGTGGCACAGTGACTGTGCCTAGAATTTCAGGTAAAAAAGATTTCCTGCATCATAAACCAATGGGCAAAGGTTTCAAAGTGCAGTGACTGCGCGCCGAATCACTCATATCTTCGATCTGGGAGCAAAACTTTGGGTCTTGGTTAGATTAAACAAATGAAGCTACAGAATGCAACTGAGGAAGCAGAAGGGGAGAAGGTACAGATTAAACATGATAATGATAATAATGTAATGATGTGATTGATGGATGATGATATATGAACAATAATAATGATGACAGTGATGACGATGGTGATGATGATGATGATGATGATGATGATATGATGATGTGATGAATGATGATGATGTGATGATGATGAAGTAAAATAATAATATCATAATCATATGCATAAGATAATACTTAACAATAATTATAATAGTAATACTAGTAATAGGTCATGATAATATAGAAAAAAAGTCCAGGAAGGACAAGAGGTAGTCGTAGTAGTCGTAGTGTAGTAGTAGTAGTCGTAGTGTGTAGTCGTGCGGTAGTAGTAGTCGTAGTTAGTAGTAGGCGTCCTCTGTAGAACATGGGACCCTCCGTGAGATCCCTTCGAATATCTCCAT
>JADBJO010017030.1:30000-38817 GCA_016801955.1 Conus betulinus | reverse complement strand
GCTCTCTCTTCTCTCTCGCACTCTCCTCTCCTCTCTATCTCTCTATCTAATCCCATGAGTGTTCACACTCGCATTGGCACGGAGTGGTGGTTATGCCTGAGCCCCCCTTCTACTTCATTCTCCTCCGCCTAACACCCACACTCACTAGCACATACTGCCACCCCGACGGGATATGACCGGATTTGCTCCCAGGGGAGAATGGAGGACCCAGTGTATCTCAAAGTCTATGATAGCTTCTGCGTTTGATGGTGGCATCAGGGGATTGGCATGCAGCCGGGAAATGCCGCCGGTTGAAAAGTGAGTAGTATTCATGGCTCTTTCCTTTCCTTTTGAGTCCACAATTACAAAGTTAAGGGTGCCCCTCGGCGTGAGAATACCCAATGCATGTTCTCTAAATTTTTCTGTGGAAGCAAAAAAAACCCAAAAGGTTTCGTTGGGAAGTCTTGCAGAGAAACTGCGAAAATCATTTGTCTTAACTATTGTATCCCTGGTGTCTGCAATCCAAATATGAATGTTGATTCAGCGGTTTTGTTACGTTTGTTGTTTGTTGGTTGGGGTTTTTTTGTGTTGTTTGTTTTGTTTTTTTTTTTTTTTGTGGTGTGGTTGGTTTTTTTTCTGTTTCAATCCGAAACACAAGGTAGGACCAATTTGCCAGTTTTTAACTCAAAACATGCGACCCAGAATACACACCCCCCCCCCCCCACCTCCCTTCCTCTCCCCCCCCTCTTCCCCGCACCCTGTCCACGGAACTGGCAAAGGAGTTTATGGCAAGGGAGAAAGCAGGTTAAGGCAAGGCTAAGCAAGATGTGCAATCGTGCGACACAGGACAAAGTGGGAATAGTGGTGATATGATGAGAATACGACTCGATGAAGCTTTTTTGTGGGGGCAGGACAGTATGTGGACGTACGGTAACAGAAAAATTCCAAGACTTTTTTTATTTGGTGCCAGGAAGGGGGAGAGAGGGGAGAGAGAGAAGAGAGAGAGAGGGAGAGACGAGGAGGGAGGAGCGAACAAGAGGGAGAGATGACCCGAGGAGATGAGGAGTGGAGAGAGGGCGGAATGAAGAGTAGGATTAGGGGAGAGTAGGCTGTCTGTCCACGGGCGTGTTTTTTAATGGGCAGTGCTGGGGTGAAAAAGAACGTTTACTGCCAAAAATACACCCACATCCACCCCCACTTCCCCTCCAAGTCATTGTAGTATCAGTAGATGAAAAAAAACCTGAATCTCTGGCTCTACCAGGACCTACCAGGATGGCATCTGTTTTAGCGTAGACATTTTTTTCCCACCAAACGTTGTTTGCGAACGTTCCCGGTGATTTGGTTCAGGTGATCAGTTATCTTAACAAAACAGTTTGTAAAGTCAGTGCAGGACCAGGACGAGCACACTGTTGTCACAAAGCACCAGGAGGGGACACCCACGACGGGCACCCAGCAAGCAGTCTCCAGACACCAGCGGGTCTCTAGCATTAACCAGTTTGCAAGAGAAATACACCCTGGAAAGACTCGGGTGCCTTCGGTCACCTTTACCACTGTGTGAAAAGAGATGCTTCACCGCAGATGCTTTTTTTTCTTACACAGGGCATGAGGAAACGAGATGTCGCAGTGGGGGGTTGGTTAGGTGAAGAAGGGGCCAGGGGGCAACCTGATGGACGTTGTTCTCATTGCACCCAAATCTCGGGAAGCGGAGCAATTGTTAGTGTGAGCACTGGCATCTTCAAGGGGCAGCAACATTCCCGGGTTCACTTTCACTGTTCCCCCCCACCAATGTGGGGTAAACATCTGCACAAGAGTTCTCACTTTGAGAAAGCAGTGATTCTCGAAGCAGCAGGTCAGAGGGTGACTGTGTCTCCCCAATTATACAGGGAAACTGAAATCAAGTTCTGCAAAAACTGCAACGATTCTGCTTCTGGCCAGGTGAGAATCCATTTATAAGCTTGTTATGAAACATCTCCCAGAAAAACTTGTCTTCGACTCTTCCTGAAAGTTTACCAAACCGCATTCGGACCACAGGGGTGGTCTCCGCCCTCCTGGCAGGGAAACCTGATCATTCCCATTCCTAAAACTGTTTAAAAGACCTTACAAACCCTTCAAAATCTCGTCAATAGCTCTGACCAGCGCTCAGCTGCCTGATCTGCAAGTTAATGGAAGAAAATGAAGATGGTCAACTCCAGAACTGATGATTGTGGAAGCTGGAAACCGACGGCCTTTTGGACACGTGAACCAGTGCGAGTTACGGACAGGAAGTACCCATCGACAGTGACCATTTAGTCCGTCTGGAAACCACCACCATCCGCAACCGCCTTTCATCAATGAACGACTCTGTGGTCGCTACCACTTTTTTGATTTTAGAAAAAGTGTGTACGACACACCTGGAAATCTGGAATCCTTAAGGGGATCTTCACAGAACTTGGCTTTCGTGCGTCATTCTGCCTCTGTTTCTTCAAACACTTTCTGTGCTGAATCGCAGCAGCTCCAGATGCCCGTATTGGCACCACACTGTCTGGCACATACATGGTATACAACTGAGCAGCATTCTTCTCCATGCTCCCTTCAGCATCAAAATCAACGACATTGTCAAATCAGTAGAACACAGGCTTCGAGTCCTTCTCTGTTGGACGACTGTTACGCAGCTGGAGCCTCTTACCCCAGTGTACAGCGTTTCGATCATTTCTATCTCTGTGGGGGCGAACAAGATTTCCACAGTTAGGCCGAGGGGGAAAACGGGTTTTATTTTTTCAGTGCCAGTGCAAATCCACAGTCAATCCATTTTCACAAATTTTGTCAGTTGTTGTTGGTTGTTGGTGTGGTGTTGTTGTTGTTGTTTGCTGATCCTGAGATTGGTCTGGCAAGTCCCATCTTCCAGCTGTAAAAGAGACGCCAAATTTTCTGGGTGTCATCTTTGATCAGAAACTGACTTTTTTAAAAGTCATATCCAACACTTAAAAAATGCATGTCAGAAAGCAGTCAAACATTCTGGGAGTTTGTGGAACACAGCAGACTGGGGCGCTGACAAGAAAAATCTCCTCACATCTTTACAGGGCTCTGAGATCACGTTCCAAACTGGACTATTGATAATACGTAGGGTAACTCTTGCTCCCACAAGAGCAAGAGTTACCCTACTTGTTTATGTTTTTGTTTACTGTTCCGTAAAATCATTTCATGTTTGCTTCTACTATAGATGTATAGTGTTCGGCTCGACCAGACCAATCCTACCTGAAAAGTCTTGATCCTATCCACCATCAAGGGCTTAGGTTGTGTATGGGTGCATTCCGCACCACTCCTGTTCATAAGCCTGTATGCTGAGGCAGGAGAACCATCCCTCTCTAATCGTTGATTGAAAACTTGCTTTGAACTATTGTCTGAGTCCCCTCTACTGAACCTCAAAACCCTGTATATGACTGTGTTTTGACCCCAAGTTCCCAAAAGAAATTCGATGACCACCCCCCGGTTCCATTCCACTTTGGGGATTCTTCTTCTTCCCCATTTGAAACAAAGCAGATATAGACCTGGGGAGTATATGTGATTTTTTTCAAAGTTTCCTGATGACCCACCAATGGACTTCCTTCACTCCAGAGATCCGCTTTGATTGGTCTCGTACCGGTAAAGATTACACTAGTTCCTCGGCATACAAGTCTCTTTTTGCTAAACTGTGTCCTAAGTTCCATCCTACAAAAGAATTTTAACAGGCGGTTCCAAAAATCTGAGGAGGGAGTTGCCATCTGTTTGTGTTTATGTGCAGCAGATTTCATCCCCTCAGAGAATGTACCAAAAACACATCACTTTTCAACAGGACAGCTCCCATCTACCAACTGCTGAGTCGACAGCCTTGTCCTCCTGCGCTTTTTCAAACACGAAACAATAAAGATTTCATTATTTTACCAGACTCCCTTTCTGCTTTGGAGGCCATTGCCGGTCGTAATCTTAGCACTCCTCCAGCTGCTGAAAGTTTTCGGAACTGTACACCTCTCTGAAAACAACATGGATTACAACATAGTTTTTGCTTTGGGTTCCCAGCCCATGTGGGCATTTTCAGGACAACGAGGTGGTTTTGATATCAGATTGCCAATGAGTGGCCACAAAGGAACAGAGGAAACACAAGAGCAGGTTGTCTATTCCTCACGCTGAAGGTGAAACCCAAAGCACAGGCTTACGTCAGAGACCTCTGGCAAGAGGAATGGAACTCGCCAGACGGTAACAAACTAGTCAAAAAATCCATCCAAACCTGAAAGAGTTTTTACCATGTTCCAGAGAGGCCCGCCGTAGAGACGAAACACGAAACGAGTCTTGTGCCGCTTGTGACGCTCTGCGTAAAGGCCTCTCGTTTTTACACCCATTTTTTTTCTGTCCAAATCTCTGGGCCACCTCAGAGGCGGTGCACCCAACGGCAATCCACAGGGAGCAGTCACTGTCAAGTCGTCAAGAGGCAACCCACCGGAGGAGACACTGCACTGCTGCCGAGTCACTTCGGTGGTGTTCAGTGGCGCCTGTTCTGATCTAACATACGCAGGACACCACCTACTAAGCCCCCTACTGACGACAATAATTGCTTAGTCGCGGAGCCGGCGTGAGTGAGCTCTCCCTCCGGAGGGCGCCACCACGTCCGTCCAACGACAGCCCCCATGGACTCGCCGATACGGTGACCCGACGGAAACCAAACCAAGGCCACAGACGTGGAGGGAGAGGACATCGAAACTGAGGTCACCATGAGAGCAGGGCATGAAGGGGCCACAGAATTTGAGACATTTTTTTATGCTGATCGATCGAGAAATGAGGATGATTAAGATGATGCTACGGATTTCCATTTCGGTCTGAGACTACATGACAGGGCGTACTCTACGCTTCCTTTCATAATATATCCCGGCGTCAACCAGGCCCGAGAGATACAGGCACCTGCAGTGTTGGTCAGGAAATTTGAGCAACACTCTCAGAAAAACGCATCCATTAAGTGGATGAAACTCGACTGTGTGGTCCCAGTCTTCCCAACTGAGTCCGCAGCAAACTCAACTCTGGGTAGTAGGAGCCGGTCGGGGCAGAAAAACCCACATGACTCTGATGGGATTCGAACCACGACCTCCCAGCGGGAGTCCGCGACGCAACCACTTCGCCACGGCGGGATCTGAAGTGGTCTTTGAGTTTGGAAAAAAAGATCAAAATTTTTCATCTGATCTAAGACTTTACAGAAGAAAGATTTTAACGAAGTTCTGGTACGTTTTAGAAGGTGTATTTTAAAGCGATGTGTGAAAGTTTTTTTTTTGAATGATTTGTGAGTTGATTTTAGCGTGGAAACTAAATGTATGTGATGGAAATATGATTATGCGAGTATTAAAATAGATTTTTTAAAGTTTTCTTTCGTCAAAACAGCTTTTGAAAAAGGAGGAGTAAAAGGACAGCGCGACGTAATGGAGAGAGAGAGAGAGGATGAGGAGAGATGAGGAGAGGAGAGACCGAGAGGAGAGAGAGAGAGTTGCGACTAAATCTCTTTCTCATGGTCCTGCCAAATCACCCTAGTAAACAGTCGGGGCATAGAGGACGACAAACAGTGCTGTACAAGTGAAAAGGAGTTTCACAAAGACAACTTGCATTCCATGGGGGAGGAACACTGGGCGGACCGTGTGAGAAGAGGTGGTGGAGGTCAGGTCACACTTGGGGAAAAAAAAAAAAAAAAAAAACTTTAGCTGCCGCCCTACACACCCCAAGTGCACGCACACCATGCGACATTTCGCACTGTGTTGGTGGTATGTATTCATTAATTTAGCCGCTTGCATGCGCTAAAAGAGCTAAAACTGTAACAGAATGAGCAAATCTAACTCTAGTTCAGGCATAACTACAACCTTTTGTTTCAATACCAAAATGCTAAATTCAGAACGGAAAACGTCCCATTTGTAGCGAACCCAAAGCACTAAGCACTATGAGTAAACGTCAATGTGGGCAGAGGGAGCGGAGCGGAGGCGGAGGGGGGGGGGGGGGGGGGGAGAAGGAAAAAAAAGGGACATCAACACAAAAACTTTACGGTATGTCTCAAAATAACGGGAGCTGTGTGGGGGCGCCGAAGGGGGAGGACAGATGGCAGGGTGGGGAAGGAGGAAGGACTGGAGATTTGGGGAAGGGGGGTGGGTGGGGTTGTGGGTGGGAGATGCCTGTTGGTCTCGCTTCTTGACGGTAGCCTTGATATTCCTAATGGACCCTTACTGTTATTGCTGTAAGGAGTTTACAGCCGCCGAGCATTGGTCGTCGCTCCGTGGAGTGACCTGACTACGCCTCATCCACATACGCACGGTGGGAAAAAGACAGTTGGTTGAGACAATGTGTAGATGTATTCCAAATCCATCTCACGAAGCCGTAATGCTGTGCCAGTATACCTGTTCACCTCGGGCGTCGTCCGTTGAGACTGTCTGTCTTGTTCCTTCTTATATCTCCTCTCTCTCTCTCTCTCTCTCTCTCTATCTATCTCTCTCTCTGCTTTGTGTGTGTGTTGTCTGTGTTGGGGGGGGGGGGGCGGGGGGGGGGTGGGGGGGGGGGGGGGGGGTGGGGGGGGGGTGGGGGGGGGGGGAGGGGGGGGGGGGGTGATTGAGAGGAAGGGGGGGTGGGGGTGGAGGAAGGTTGTGAAGGTAGTGTGAGAGGAAGGTGATGAGGGGGGGGGTGAGGGCGGTAGAGGTGGTGCGGTGGGTAGGGTGAGTGTTGAGTGAGGTGTGGGGGGGGTTGAGGGGGGGGGGGGTTGGTGAGGGGGGGGGGGGGGGTGAGTGAGAGGGATGGGGGGGGGGGGGTGAGGCGGATGGGGGGGGTCGGGGGGTGAGAGGTGAGGGGGGGGGGGGGTGTGGGGGGGGGTGCGGGGGGGGTGGGTTGAGAGAAGGTTGCTTTTTGAGTTTGGGTGAGGTGAGAGGAGGATAACTGAGAGTTGATGAGGGAAGGGGTCCCCCCCTCGGGTGTGGGTTGGGAGGATAGGGTTTGAGAAGGAAGGGATACGTTTGATGGGTGAGAGTGAAAAAGAAGGGCGGAGAGAGTGAGTGTGGTGAGATGAGAGGGGTTGAGAGGAAGGGGAAGAGAGCAGGATTAATGGGAAGAGACCTGATTGAGTGGTGAGGGAGTGTGCTGGAGACGTCGAGAGAGAGAGTCGGAAGAGGGCGGGTGATGAGAGGAAAGGCGAGAGGATTGAGAGAGGAGAGGTGAGGGGGGAGGAGGTGAGAGAGGTCAGACCGCCGAGCGGGGTGGGTGGTGAGAGGAAGGGGGAAAGAGGAGGGGTGTGAAGGAGGACAGGGGAGGTGGGGGTGGTGAGACCGGAGGAGGGGTGAGAGGGGGGGGCTGAGAGGCGCGCGTGGGGGGTATGAGAGGAAGGGGGTGCGGGGGAAGGGGACCCACCCCACCACACAACCTGAACGCCCACACCACACACAGTGTCCCTGCGCCGCTCTGGCCTCCCCACCCCTTGGGTGGGGGGGGTCGGGAGGAAATTGGTGATGAGAGGAAGGGGTGTGAGGTGAGAGGAGGGGTTGAGAGGAATGAGAGGGGGGGTTGAGGAGGAGAGGAAAAGGGGGGGTGGGGGCCCCGGAAACGGAAAAGAGGGGGGGTGGGTGAGAGGAACGGGGGGTGGAAGGCGGGGGTGAGAGGAGTTGTGGTGGGTGTTGATTGGGGTGAGAGGAAGGGTTTAGAGGAAAGGGAAGGGGCGTGGGCTGGAGGTGAGAGAAGGGATTTGTGTGAAGAGGGGGAGAGTGGGTGCGAGGAGGGGGGGGGTAGGGGTGGGTGGGGGGGTGGGAGGACAGTGGGTGGTGGTGGTGAGGAGGAAAGGAGGGCAAGGGCGTGTGGGGGGGTGATCGAGAGGGAAGGTGAGAGGAAAAGAGGTTGAGATGCGGGCGTGAAGGTGGGTTGAGAGGGTGAGAGGTGGGGGGTGGTTGAAGAGGGATGAGTGAGAGGAAGGTGAGGGAATGGGAACTGGGGGGGGGGTTGAGAGAAGGGGTGGGGTTGGGCGGGGTGGGGTGGTGGGGGGCTGTGGGGTGGGTGAGTGAGTGGTTGGTGGGGTCGCGGGGGGTGAGAAGGGGAAGGGGGAGGAAGGGGTGGTTGGGGGGTGATTGGGAGGATCACGGGCGGTGGAGTAGGGTGGTGGTGTGGGCTGGGAGGGAATGCTAAGGAAAGGGGTGGGGGAAATACAGTGGTCTTTCTGTCCCGCATCACAGGTGGGGTCACACCCAGCGTTTCTGGTGGTTGGTGGTTGACAGTGGCTCTTTCTGTCCCACAGCGCCACAGCACAACCAGGTGGTGGTTTACAGTGCTCTTTCTGTCCACAACAGCATCACCAGGTGGTTAGTAGTTACAGTGCTCTTTCTGTCCCACAGCAACACACCAGGTGGTAGTGCGGCCACAGCACACAGGGGTGGAACAGTGCTCTTTCTGTCCCACAGCCACACACAGGTGGTGGTTACAGTGCTCTTTTCTGTCCCACAGCCACCACCAGGTGGTGGTTACAGTGGTGATGGTTACAGTGCTCTTTCCCACACAGAGCTCACCAGGTGGTGGGGAACAGTGCTCTTTCTGTCCCACAGCCACACCAGGGTGGTGGTTACAGTGCTCTTTCTGTCCCCACAGCCTTCACCAGGTGGTGGGAACAGTGCTCTTTCTGTCCCACAGCCACACCAGGTTGGTGGGGAAACAGTGCTCTTTCTGTCCCACAGTCACACCAGGTGGGTGGGAACAGTGCTCTTTCTGTCCCACAGCCACACCAGGTGGTTTGCAGTTGCTCTTTCTGTCCCACAGTCAACACCAGGTGGTGGTTACAGTGTTCTTTCTGTCCCACAGCCACACCAGGTGGTGGTTACAGTGCTCTTT